>JAASFO010000482.1:0-20099 GCA_023333815.1 Globisporangium recalcitrans
CCAGCGCTCTTGGTATCTATTTGCTCTATCAACACCAGTGAGTATTGCGAGGTGATTGCCTGGTTGGGCTAACAACCCTGGTGCATTGTTTCTTGTGCAGACGCTCCGGATCCTCTTGCCCTGGGCGCTCCGGAATCGAGCTCCCATCGTCGTTCTCAAGCTTCTACACGAAGCCTTGGGTCGGAGAATAGAAGAAGTGTGAAGGGAACTTGTAGTTAGCGTCAGACGAGCTCTCGTGGCTGTCTGGTGACTCCGTGTGTGTGCGTGTGAGTGAGGCAAGGCTGGATATCCGCAATGCGCAGGCTACTATTGCGATCTAACTGTCTCTCTCAGCAGTATGTATGCTGTAAATGCTATCCCTCGATGCCCAGTTTGCAGCAGTCAATCGAGCCAATGTCACTGACTGCCATTCGAAGGAACTCCTCCAGTGTGAGCTCAACATCCGGTCTTCGCTGTGGGGATCAGGGATACTTTTGTGCGTGCCACAGAACAGCGAGGTATGGACGAATGAACGGGGTAGCCTTCGCTGTCAGCAAGTGGATTCCCAAAAGCTGCAGCACTTGTCCTCAGAAGGTTCGCCTTCCTGCCCGCTCTCACTTCTAATAAGAATTTCATGTTGGTTAAATTAAGTACCACCTCGCCGTCTCTGTTGCCGACCACTCTCTCTCTCGCACACACACACACACTCTCTCTCTCTGACTGTCGCCGACTTGAAAAAGCATCTAGTCCAGGAGGTCGATGTGCTGGAGCAAAAGCTGGTTGATCTGCGCGACAACTTGCAACGGCAAGCTCGTGTCGTCTCGCGCACCGGCGTCTAACAAGTCTTCAAGGATTTTCAAAATCTCCGCTTTCCGGTACATGTGCGACTGCAGGAAGAGCGGCGAGCCGAGCGCGCGGTCCAGCAGAATGAGGAACTGCAGCCGCGTGAGGTCTTCAAACGGCCGATCCGAGCACTCGCGGATGAAAATGTCGATCAGGATCTTGAAATCGTTGACAAACACAAGCTGCGACGCCTGCGGGTGGGCGAGGATGTCCCCAAAGAGCTGGCGTAGTAGGGTACAAAACGGATCATTGGTAAGTAACGCCAGGAGAAGAATATCCCATGAGAAGCCCCTAGCACAATAATCCTGCGTATTACGCATTGCAGTACCTGGAGCGTATTCCAGAGGTGCACGACGCGGTTCTCGGGACACGGGTACCCGCACGAGTTGATCACGTGCAGCAGCGCGCCGCCAAAGTGCTGCATGCCCTCGCGGTGCTCGGCGAGCACTTGGTCGACCAGCACGAGCGGATTCTTCGTTGTATTGCTGCCATTGCTGCTATTCAGACTGAGCTTCCGGCACTGGAGCTCGTGCGAATAGAAGGATGCGATGCACATGGTCGTCGCGGCGAACACCTTGGTCGAGCAGCTCGAGAGCAGCCGCAGCATCTTGGTCAGCATCCCCACATACATGCTGTGACGGAGCACCTTTGCAAACTAATAATACACACCCAAGAGCAAGCAGTGTACCCGTTAGTAGACCCTCGTTCGATCCACACACACACACACGCTAATAGATACCAACTGGTAGCACCGCATAGGATTTGGTTTGTTACCACTTCGCTCGGCGTCGCGAGCAGCATGTGCTCGAGGAACTCGAGCCACTCGAACAAATTGGTTTCCTGGTGGCGCTCGGTGGCGTCGAGCTCCTCGAGCACCTGGCACGTCGTGCTCACGATCGAGCGGACCCAGTACGCGTTCTGGTGCTCGACGCGCAGGAGGTCCTCGCGGATGGCGAAGCAGACGTTGAGCAGCGACGCCGCGCGCAGACGCACCCAGAGCGGCGAGCAGACGACGTCCAGCAGCAGTGCCCACAGCTCGTCGCGCAGCTTCTCGTGCTGCGCCGTGCGCTCAAAGCTGCTGGACTCGCGGTCGTCGAGACCGTCGCTCGCGATTAGCGCGCTCTCGATCGCCTCGAGCTGCCGCAGCGTCGCGGACTGGTCGGGCGGCGAGTCGATCACGCCGCAGTGCAGCATTGTGAGCGCGATCAGAAGTCAGAGTTGAGTGACTTTGAGCAGGTTTTGTGTTCGTGGTGTTGTTGACAAAAAAGACAAGAAAGGATGATGGTGCGTGTGTGTTGAATTGCATGAAGACGTACCTTCGAGAAGGATTTGTGCGGCAAATGCGGTCTTTGAGTTGTTTGTATTTGCATAGTGAGTGGTTGCGTGTCAATGGAGTCAGCTTCACAGCAAAAGCTTCACAGCAAAAACCAAATCGGATTCAACTGAGAACTCTCTAAATCAACGACCAAGGCGCAGTCCCCAACGTCTCCCTCCACCCAACTCTGCCAATCTCAGCAAGGGAGCATCCACACAAAAGGCAAGCTGACAAGCAGCATGCGCCACACGCGTGCAAGCTTTTCTCTCACTTCCCAACCAACAAACCGCAAGAACTCCTGCAATGTGTACTTTGTAGGTTCCTCTGTCAGTGAACCTACAAAATGCAAAACAACGACAAACCAGTCTTGCTTTGTGCCGCTCCAGATCAAAGATCTGAGACTCTGTGTGGATCTGCTCTCGCGTTAAGTACGATTTCGATTGCACGAACCTGATTCGGAAAGAACAAACCTTCACTTTTGCGCACCTATCAACTAAATCCACAACGCCACAAAAGAGAACGAGAAAGCAGTCACGATGGGCGGCGGCTTTGGCTTCGGCATGCTGGCGGACGTGCAGATGCTGGGCTTCTACCAGGCGCAGCACCCGCGCACGCACAAGCCCTTCTTGGCATACGTGCTGCAGGTGGCCACCACGGCCTCCACGCACTTCCTCATCTACCGGTACGAGCGAGTGCAACACAGCAAAAGATCGCGATCTGAGAGCACAGCGTGCATGACTGGCGCTGGCTCACTGTCCTTCACTGTGGGATCCATGCGAAGATGACGCTGGCTGGGAGATGCACTGTTGGCTTTTGTGTGCTCACTGCTGCTGCTGCCTATCTCTATTGTCGTTGTGTGTATGGATCTTGTAGACGGTACTCGCAGATCGCGGGGCTCGCGACCAAGCTGCACTTCCACCCGTCTGTGGGGCTTCCGCCAAAGTACGCGCTGCAGGTGTTCCCGCTCACGGAAGAGCAGCTCAAGCAGCGCTTCGAGGGTCTGCAGGCGTTCATGGGCCACGTGTTCATGCACCTGCGGCGCCAGTTCGACGAAGGCGCGCACCACGATGTCAACTCGAGCGCCGGGCTCGACATGCAGATCTTCTACGACTTTGTCGCACACCACCGCAACCGACCGCCCAGGGCTGTGCGCGTGCTCCCCGAGTGGGCCAAGCCCACGATCCTGCATGGCGTGCAGTCGGGAACTGGGTCGCAGGGTCCCGGCATGATGGCGTCTTTTCCGTACTCGTCGTCCATGTCGCGCTCGTCGTCGGCGAGCAGCTTGGGCAACCTCGAGTCCACGCGGTCACACTCTGCGCGGCGCAGCACGTGGCAGGACGTGGATAGTGTGACGGACAGCGAGGACGTCGGCATGGGCACTGGTGACGGCGATCTGGATAGCGGAGATCTGGACGATGAAGATTACGCCGATGATGGAAATGGCCGCAACGAAGGAGCGGATGCCAAGATCGACGCATCCAACCAGTTCCGCAACGAGATCCTGCAGGCCGAGGGCAATCTGAATGCGCTCTGGAACTGCGTCAAGGCGTACACGCGCGCGACAAACGCCTGGTGGGTCGCGGCAGGCGCAGTCGTCGACGAGTACAAGCGGATCGGCGACATGACGCTGTTCAACACGCCGACTCCGAAAGCTCCTAGCAGCGTCAGCAGTAGCGCAGAAGGCACGACGGCAGCAACTGCAGCTACAGCGTCAGGACTAGCACCAGTTGACGAACTTGCAGCAGACACCGCACAGGATGCCATTCGAATCGAGCACGCTCGAAGCGTGAAAGAGAGAGAGCTCAGCCGATACCACCCGACGCGCCTCGCGAGTGTTCACAACCACATGATCGGGCAGCTGCAGCCAGTTTTCGAAACCAGGTGCGAGAATGACGTGCTTGCGCCGCTTGAGGCGCTGGTGCGTGACGTGCTGCCGGAAGTGAAGCACTCGTACTGGACTCGGCTCGTGAACATGAAACGTGAAGGAGGAAGTGGCGCAGGGGGTGCGACCGCGGGGTATGTGGAGAACGTCAATGTGCGCAGGCTGCTGCAGGAGCGCGAGGCGCTGCACAGCAAAATCAAGAGCGACGTGCAGGAGAGCATGACCGCGCTCGTCAAGATCCAGAACGAACTGCTGCACGCCATGGAGACCAAGATGCAGCCTTTCGAGTCGGTCCTCGTCCGAGTTTCAGAGCAGCAGGCAGTGGCGTCAGAAAGAGCGTCTCGTTCGAGTTCTGCAGCTTCGTTGTCGTTTTCTTCTGCTGCTACTGGTCAGAAACCTCAAGAAGAAACGCCCGAGACAGCGGGTGTGTCAATACTGTCGAGCAATGATGAAAAGGTGGCACTGACGAAAAAAATGGAGGGAAACGAGGAAGATCCTACTGGTGTTGATGCACAGAAAGTGTCGATCTTGAATGAAGCAGAGAGCTCTCCCATTGAGGAGGAGCTCGCTGTGGAGCAGAACGAGAATGCGGTGGAGAACGGTCAAGACCAAGAGGAAGCAGAAGAAGTCCGGCATGAGGAAGAAGAAGAAGACAATTCCTCGCGCGTGTGGGTCTGGGGACGTCCGCCGACCGCGGAAGGGGGCACTCCGCTCGTGCTTCGTCCCAAACAGGTGTCGCTTTTGAACGGACAGTCGATCATCCAGATCGCATGCGGTGGCGAGCACTTGCTCTACTTGACTGACACTGGCGACGTGTACAGCTACGGCGACAACGAAGAGATGCGGGCGTTCAAGCGCGGCCACGCGAGCAGCTTCCTCGTGCCGAGGCTCGTGGAGGAGTTCGCGCTGGAGAAAGCGCTGCATCGCACGAAGATCGTCAAGGTCGCGTGTGGCGCGCAGCATTCGGTCGGCATCACGGAAGTCGGTGAGCTGTACACCTGGGGAAGCGGTGAAGATGGGCGGCTCGGTCACGGTGACATGCGCGACCGCTCCGTGCCGCGCAAAGTCATGAGTCTGCTGCGTGAGCGAGTGGTTCACGCGAGCTGTGGCGGCGCACACACTGCAGTGCTGACCGACAAGAGCAAAGTGTTTACGTTTGGACGCGGCCGCAATGGTCGTCTGGGACTCGGCGACAACAAGTGGCGGGACACGCCGCATGAAGTCACAGCGTTCGCAAGGGAGACTGCGATCGTGCACGTTGTTTGCGGGTGGAACTTCACGGCGGCGCTCGGAGGCGACGGCAGCGTGTACTCGTGGGGGAAGCAGGGCGAGGGGCAATGCGGGCTCGGGTACCTCGACAAGGACCAGCTCGTGCCGCGCAACATTGAGAAGCTGCTGGACTCGCACGTGGTCGACATTGCGTGTGGGTACACGCACACGATCGCGCTGACGTCGAGAGGAGAGGTGTATTCGTGGGGACTGGGTGAGTACGGACAGCTCGGACGCGGCATCGTGTACCAGCCTGTGCCGGAGCTGGTGGATTTCTCCTCGGTGCTGTGCGCGCCAGATCGCATTGTGCGCGTGTACTGCGGTGCGTTCCACTCGGTCGTGACGACCGATAGGCGCGTGATGTTCTCGTGGGGCTTGAACATGTACGGCGCGTGCGGACTCGGCCACACGGCGAACAAGGACACGCCGGACCGGATCGACAGCTTCTCGCAGGAGAGGGAGCTGGTGGTCGCGTGCGGACACAAGTACACGATCGCGCTGGAGGTGGACCAGGAGGCGGTGGTGCCGGCGCACAAAGTGCATCTCTCGGCGACCCAGCCCGGTCAGCTCTCCGCTGTCAGTGGCTTGGGGGATACGCCACCGCTGCTCAACATGACGATCATCACGACCGGGTCAACAAACTCGTTGGAGTGGACAGCAACGACTCCAACGAATGACAACTTGACGCCGAAGATCTCGTACCATGTCCCGGGAGCCGTGATCTCGGAGAAGCGAGAGACGATCCACGAGAAAGAGGAGGAGCTGCGTCGCGCGAAGAAGCTCTGGCGCACGCGCATCCTGCGCGACTGGGAGGAGAGCAAGGACACGCCGCTCGCGCACTCGATGTGGCGCCAGGGGATCCCGCCGTCTATACGCGCGAAAGTGTGGCCGCTCGCGATCGGCAACAAGCTGAAAGTCACGCCCGAGATGTACCAGATCTACCGGAAGCGCGCGACCGCGTACAAGCAGGAGCGAGAGGCGAGCGGCGGGAAGAACAACGTGATGATCGGTCGAGAGCACACTCTGGCGCTGATCGACACGGACCTGCCGCGCACGTTCCCGTCGCTCAAGCTCTTCGACGCGAGCGGACCGTACTACGAGTTTTTGCTGGAAGTGCTCGAGACGTACGCGTGCTACCGTCCGGACCTGGGCTACATCCAGGGTATGTCGTACCTGGCGGCGATGCTCTGTCTGCACATGCCGCAGGATCGCTACCTGACGTTCCAGTGCCTCGCGAACCTCATGGTGAACGAGCACCTGTTCACGTTCTACCTGCTGGACGCCGAGCTCTCGGGCGTGTACTACACTCTGTTTGACGAGTTCCTGAGCTCGAGGCTGCCGGCGCTGCACAAGCACATGGGTGCGATCGGCATTTCGTGCTCCATGTACCTCATGAACTGGCTGCAGACGCTCTTTCTGCAGGTGCTGCCGCTGGAGCTCGCGGCGCGCGTGTTCGACAACTTCCTGCTCGATGGGACCGTGTTTCTGTTTCGCACAGCGATGGCGATCCACGAGTTGCTGCAGGCGGACTTGCTGCGCGCTGAGATCGACGAAGCCATGCCGATCATCCAGAAGAACCCTCTGTACCAGGACCTGTGGTACGCGCGCGTGCCGGAGGACGAGCTCTTCCGCACCATTTCCAACATCGCGGTGCCCAGCCACATCTACTCGGCGCTCGACCGCGTCGTGAACGACGTGTTCTTCTACGAGAAGCGCGGGAAGAAGTCGAATCATGGGGACGGCCACAGCGACCAGCTCATGGGACACGCAAGCGGCGGACAGAGCGTCGGTATTGGACGCGTCAAGCACGAGCGGCGGCGCATGTACTCGATCAGCGACACGCTCAACGGCGTGCTCGGCGGGTTTTAACCCGCACGGGGTCGTCGAGAGAGAGAGAGAGAGAGAGAGAGTCGTCAGGATGGTAAAATAGTGGGAGCAAAGTGGGAATAATCGTAGCCGGAAGATGAGAAATCATGCGACCCAGAAGAAGACGACGACGAATCGACAAAGTCTGAACCAGAGTTCGAGTCGCTGTCATCATGATCGCCATCCTCATACTCGCCGTAAGGAGGAGGCTCCGAGTGGGTGTAGCTCTCTTCCTCCTCGTCGTCATCATCTCGCAGTCTTGATGGCGAGCCTGGGGAATAGCTGGGGTCCTCGTTGTAATCGCCATAGTCTCCATACGGCTGTGGTGGCGACGCTTCTGTTTCCAGAGAACCTTCTGAGCTCGAGCCCTCCGACGGTGGTGAAGGCGGCGGCGATGGCGCTGACGTGCTGAATCCGTCCGGGTATTCCTCACATCTGCTTGGACTGGGGGACGACGCTGCAGAAGGCTCAAAAGCGTCATCGCTGCTGCTTGACCGCGGCAACAGCGACGATGGTGAGTAGTAGCCTTGCGAGGACGACGGCACTGTTTCATACGCTGGCGGGCTGGCTGGGGAAGCATCAGCGTCAGAGTGTGGCGAAGAGTCGACGGTCTCTCCATACACCGTTGATGTCGTCGTGGTATACGAGCTTTGCGCACCGTGTCCAAACCGCTTCCTACCTGGAGATCCCGGTCTCCCGCCTCGCAGGAAGTGCTGCTGGTTCCCGTCCCGATCCTCAGCGCGCGTAGCAAACAGCAGATTCGCCTCGTCCTCCAAGAACACGGCGCTCTCTTGCGCTTCTTGACCCCATGCTCCACACACCGCGAATGCAATCACCACAAGCAGCAGACAACACCGCGCACGCTGAGATCGCCCACGTCTCCCCATTCTGCTGTTGCTGCGTCTTCAGACTGAACTGGTGCTGTCTCTCTCCAGCTTCTGGTCGATCGACTATCGACTGGCCGCTGGAAAAAGCCGAATGAGAGAATGAGCAGCGGCACAAAAGATCGCAAGGACGCGTGTCATTGCCATCATCCCCAGCGACTCAAGACGCAAATCCAAGTCTTTTTGTGGACAGTCCTCGCCGTCGTCTGGCTGGAGGTTTTGAGTTGGATACGCCACTCAAAGAGCTGTGCCTCTTCATGAAAATCACTCCAGGTTGATGCTGCTGTGTCTGTTTTCTTCCATCATTTCCGCTCCAGGTGCTCTGATGAGCGACTGGCAATGGCAGGAGGCGGGAGACTGAGGCGTCGCGCGTTGCATGGCTCTCAGCTTGTTGGATCTTTGTTATTCCTTTTCGAGTCGCTCACTGCACCTTTGCACTGGCGACGCTGGACTTGGGTCTCTCTCTCTCTCTCTCTGGATGCCCATTCAAATGGCGAGTGAAGAGATCGCACCTGTGGTGGGGCGGTTCGTCTGGGAGAAGTGACACCACGTGTGGTACATGGAGCGTATCGTCGACGAGTTGGAATCGAAGCACTCTGGTCTTCCTTCAACTGGAGGCGAAGGAGGCGAAGAAGAGTCCTTGTTGTCGTCTGTATCGTCACCAGTCACGAATGCATCCACCACACACAAACAGGTCAAGGTCCACACCCATGGTGAGCCCGACACGAACGACAAGTGGTTTCCAATGTCGTCTGCGAACCTGGAGCTCCTGACGGTGATCCCAAGCGAAATGGCAGCGATCGGAGCATTCCCAGCTCTCCATGAGCCCGTCGAGCTGCTGCTGATGGACCAGAGGCTGTACGATGTGCTTCTTCCATACCTTCAGGATACAAGAGACCAGCAGCAGCAGCAGCTCGCAATGGGTGGCAGAGTGGTGCAGGTGCTGCCAGCGCATGACGCGTCGGTCGTGGACGTCGAATACCCGACTGCGTATCACCACGTTGTGCGCGAGCGGAGGGTTCACATCGGCAACGGATACGTGAGTGCATCATGATTTGTCGATCTTGGTTGGCTCCAGAACACTCATTCGCACTGACAGACACTGTTGTTGCTGATGTTGGCTGATTCCCGATTGCTCCTCCTGTAGCTGAAGGTGATCTCCGAAGACGAATTTGAAGATCGACAGCACCGTCTCGACCAGGCTGTCGCCACTGCGCATGCAGCCTGTAGCACCACTCCCACGCAGCTCTTGCACGTCTGAAGCCAATACAGCACAGCACGCACGGTACAAAACAAAACGCACCGCACACACATCTTCGCAACAACGCGCGTTTCTATTCACTCACCTCGTTGTCCAGATTCCTAAAGCATCCATCTACTGTATACGACCAAGCAGCCAATCAAAAGCACAAGCGCACCTCCTCGAAGCGATGCTCAGAGACCATTCCTGTCGTTGCTGCTCTTCCCAGTGAACTTGAGGTGGTCTCTTCGCTGGATCGGCGCGTTCTGGATCTCCAGATCGTCGTCCTCGAGCGAGAACTCGTCGAGCGCGTCGATGTGGGTCGACACCTCCAGGTACGGGTTCTGCACGATCGGCCGGAAGCGGTAGCCCGTGATCGCGAAGAACCCCACGGACGCGGCTTCGCCCAGGAACACGGCCACCCACGTGGCGTTGTACGGCAGCGACGCCGTGAGCAGGAAGAGCGCGATGCGCGTGAAGTAGATGTACGTGACGACGATGAGGTAGAACGACCGGAACTGCGTGAGCTTCTGCAGGTTGATGTGCGCCTTGCCGTCCGTGAACGCCGACTGGCGCAGCGTGCGGATGGACCAGACGATCGGGAAGAGGATCGCGAAGCAGCAGAGGATGTCGAGCACGTGCAGCAGGTCGCGCCAGGTCACCCACGAGCGCGTGCCCACGGCAGTCTCTTCCAGCGCGATCATCGCCGTGTTGCTCAGCACCTGGAGCACGAGCACGACCGAGATGACCGACTTGTCGCGGTGCGACAGGTGCGGCTTGAGCAGCGACCAGCCCGTGCCGATGAGCAGGATGACCACGAAGAGCGTCATGCCCTTGAGGAACATGAACACGTAGTAGACCTCGGTCCAGCCCGTGAGCGTGTCGCCGTGGGTCTTCATGTAGTAGTAGCGCATCGACTCGGCAAAGAGCGACACGGTCTTGAACACGATCAGGACCGTCATCATGTGGTGCACGCTGTGGATCTGCACAAGCGGTCATAAATGCACACAATCAAAGGTTCAGTCACCCTCATTGACTGCAGAGTCTGTCTACCGTGGGTTCCAGTTCTCCTGCTCACATGGCTGGTGTTGGCGCGCAGGTAGCGCAGCCAGAGCGCAGATGCCGCGAGGAACGCGAAGCTCATGAGCAGGTACACTGTCGGCAGCGGCGCGTCGCCCGCCGAGAGGTAGTTGAGCGCGCCGTTCTTGAACTCCGCCTCCATCTGTGTGTGTGGAGGAGGCAAACACGACCATTTCTCGACAGCAATTAGGTAGAGATTCCAGGTGCGTATTTGTATATGCGCACCATTTGATCCGCAGACGACACTTACGTGGAAGGAGATCTGGAGGTTGCTGGTGCATTGCGCGAAGAAGAGGTAGTAGAACCCAGGCGGCAGCAGCGCGCTGTCACCACTCGCTGCGTCCGCACTCTCGACAGCGGTGATCGCGCGGCTCAGGTTCCTGGCGTGACGTACAGACACCATTGACAGTCAGGTAGCGCTCTCCCCGTCCCCACTGCGCGATAGTATATTGACAGCAGATGTAAAAAAGCGCAACCGCAAATGCAACAAATCGTACCAGGTGGAAGCATCGGCAAAGTCGATCCACTTGTCGCTCGAGCGGTTCGTGAGCACGCAGTAGCGCTCCGAGCCGCCGTCGTGCGCGTCCTGCATGAACTGCATCGTCTCCCACAGCGCGTCTTCCTATTGCGCACAGAACGGTTCAGCTCCAGCTCCGTTCGTATCCGCCCGTTTGCCCACACAGACGGATCCCAAACCACAAGCAAATACAACGAGCGTCTCTCTACACGTACGTGGATGAAGAGCAGCCCCGCACGCACACCGCCCTTGCCGCCTGCCGCACTAGGAGCGTCCTGTGCAACGCCATCCACCGCGAATGCGACGTCGCGCACACGCACGTCCATGTGGCCGGCGACGCCAAAGCCGAAGCGCTCGATGAGGAACTGGTCGCGGTCCTCGCTCTGGAAGGACCACGTCTGCTTCATGGCAAGCACGGAGGGCGGATCCAGCAGCAGCAGCAGCACTGCGGACGAGACTAGTAGCAGCAGCAGGCGCAGCCTCGGCAGCGGCGTCCTCGTCGTCGCGCTCATCGCTGTTGTATTCTGTCTGCCTCGTGTCCTCCTCGCTTTAGAGCTCTTGCTTTGATTTGCGTGTCAGTATGCTGTTTGTCTGGCTTGAGCAACACACTGTTGGTTACGTTTGGTTACGTGTCGAAAATAGGGTTCCATAACCTCAATGATCGAAACGATTTGTAACCATTCTATTAGTCAACCGAGCGTCTATTGCGAACGTGCGAAATGCATCCGCTCACTCGTTCCAACCCAGGGGGTTTCGAGTACCGTAACGTGCACTCTCGATCCTTCTCATTGGTGACAAATCGACAGAGATGGAACCTTTTCGGCTAATCATATCATTGCCTCACAAAGCTGTTTTTGCGAGTTCGATAGGTTTAAGGAGGGTTTGGTTGATGTATGGAATTTCAGGGGTAGTTTCCTGTTTGGGTCTCCATACTTAAGGACCAAAAGATTTGCTCACCTCCCCCATTAAAAGACCCTCTCTCATTTCGAGTTTGTAGGAGGTTCCGATCTGATATCTGGCTTCATTTGGATCCAGTCATGCACACTTTTTTACAGTGACGAAAAAGCCCAGTTTGGCATCGAGGATGAGAAGACCCTTCGTCTTGTAACGAAGCCAAGTGCATGCCTGCACTTCGTCGTCAACTGCGTGTCCATGCGATGAGCAGCTACGTACTGTATTAGCAACAGCAGCAGCAGACGATGTCTTGAAAGGACAGGCAACCAGCCGATCTCTTGATCTCGATCTCGATCTCGCATCAGGTGTCGAAGTGGAGCAAAGACGAAGCCGGGTACAGTACGCAGTACACTGAATCGTTAGCATTGCGCTTTTCTACGCCTGCTGTTGCGCACTCATGGCAATGGCAATGGCATAATCGCCTGCGGTCGACACGCGATTGCTTAACTTGCTCGTTGCTGCGTGACTCTTGTCTCTTGCCGAGTGACGGACATCACTTCCCCGTGTTGACGCTGCCTGCTTGCTGATGCTTCGTTGCTCTTGAACTCCTGTTGGCTCTTCTTCAAGCACCAACGAGAGTTGATGGCTGTCATCCACACAAAGTACAGTCCAGGTCTGAAGGGTTCGGCTGTAATAGTATGCCGCTAGCGACACACCATGCAGCACAGCAAAGCCACGAGGTGGTGATAAAACTGCAGAGTGCGAAGGACTGGATGGGAGGCTAGTCCTGAGCGATCGCTCTCTCTCTCTCTCTACCAGCTACTGAGTCTTTCGCTTGGGTCGGTCGTTTGACAATCCAAGATCGCGGCACGCCTACAGTAGACTCGCATGTGTGAACAGCACGCATCCTATGATGCATCAAGGATCGGCAGCAGCACTGACAGCGCCAGCACCGCAGCAAATATGTGCCAGATTGTTGACACTTGCGATCAACAAGAGAGGAAAGCCTCCAAAAGCCCAAGCAATTGCAAAACCAATTGGACTTTGGGAGCGCATGCATGCATTCTTATGCAGAGCGCGTTCAGAGCACCCTTCGCTGCATGAACCTGGGAGAGCCTGGAAGCCTCAACCCCACCGCCAACGCATGCATGCATGACAGAGACTGGCAGCTTGGAAAAGAATCCAGTAAGAGTTGGCATTATTGCGATCCCTTTGAATTGGTTGAACCAGCCACAGCGCGCGCGACATGGACGGTTCGCTCTCTGGTCTGTGGTCGCTGGTGGCTCTCGAGTCGGAGCTGACTTTGGATCAGATCCCGCGCTCATTCCCTCACTCAGTTTCCTCTCGCACACAAGCACGTGCTCGCAGAGACCTGGAAACAGTATCCAGTCCGAAGTCTGTCGTTTCGCCTCTGCATACTATTTTCTTTGGCACTATTGGAACTGATCTGCCCACTGTGTCCACCCTCCTTTCATCAGACAAAGACCCCGGATCTTTTTGCAACGCGGCCGTCATCCTTGGGATCATGGCAATACTTCTCATCCTATAGTCGCAACCTCAACTTGAGACGACAACATGATGCACAACGACCAGTCTCTGTCACCACAATGTACATCGGTTGCACCAGAGCTGCCGCTCAGCTCTCTCTCTCTCTCTTCTTGTGAGCGGCTGGGTGTTGGTCAACCAACTACATATCTACACAAAAGCCTCCTCGTATCCTCTACAGCGATCGCTGCAACCAAAGCGCTGGCGAAGTCGTCTCTAGAGGGATCCACCTTCGAGATCACAATCAGGACTCCCAAAAGGTCTCACCTTCTCAAGCTTTGCATTCACTCCTGACTGACTGCTCTATGCATGCACTCATTTGGTGGAAAATTTTGGATCAAGTCCATTGTTCGTCAAGTCGCCAACTGCACTGTGCGAGAGAGAAGCAAAGTCAGTCCGAATCCAATTTCTGGTCGTAATATTTGGCCAGCAACCACGATGCAACACGCTGGACTCACACAAATACGATAGGGATCCAGGCTTTCTTGTCTCAAGTGGGTTCATTCAGTTCAGCTTGTCTCTCATTGCTCATTTGGTCATTTATTTCTTGGTCGTCTCGCCGCTGGAAATACACTGAACCGAAGTGTTTCGAAATGCTCAGACTATCCATAACAAGCTTTCGTTGTTAGAGCCTTCCTTCCGTCTTTTCTCCAAGACATGAAGGACCCATCAGCGATTTGCTAGCCACCGAGAGCGAGAGACCAGAACTCTAGCAGAGGACTCAGTGACGACAGTCTCGCCGTCTCACTGACCGATCTCAATTGCCGTGTCTCCTTTCAGGATCGTTTGGCATATCCCTGAGAGAGACACTTGAGGATGATCAGCAGCGTTCGGCTACTGTCTGCACTTTAGTGTTGCGGGAGCGGATGGATGGAAGAAATCGGTGCACAGAGAGATGGCTACGGTTGAAGGAAGATCTACCACTGCCACCGTCGATTCATCCTGTTTGACTTTTGTCTCTTGCGATCTTCTCTTCCTCTCTTGGATCCCCTCTGTGTTCGTCAAGTTGTCGAGAGAACACATCGAGATGGACAGATTACAGGAAGGTTCGCGCGGTCATAGAATTGAGCGGCAGTTCTTCATCCATCCATCTCACTCAGGTTTCCAGTTTCTTCTCCGCATGAAATCCATACAGAAGCAAGCATCTGTAATAAATAGCAGGCAATCGCAGGCTCCCAGGTGTGCATAGTTCTAGGTAGCATCGCAGTTTGGAACCACCTGCCACTTGCGTCAAACGTGGAAAGTCGCGCAGTGGACTGAGAATATGGAGAGAGACTGGTAGAATGCGCTCCAGCGGCAGGTGTTTGTTCACTTCACTGTCTTCGACACTGCGCAGCAGCCATGTGTTCTTCCGTGGAAATCCTGAGCTGAAAGTGTGGAATTCAAACGTAAACTGCGTTTGACAACCACACCCTGCAGCAGCGCATCTGCGCACAGTGCGTGCCGATGATCTATTCAGAATGAGAATCCGAGCGCTCCACCCTCTCGTCGCCAACGAACTTGTCTGCAGCTGGTCTGACAGCATGCTCCTGCTTTGGGTTTAGGATTGTTGGTAGAAGAGAGTTTCGTTCGCATCGGTTGATTGTCATTGATTGGTTCGGCTGCGAAAGTCCCACAGCGCTTAATAAAAACTCCCAATGGAATCGGGAGAGGTTCGCTGCGAAGTCGACCGTGTCCTGCCGACACACTCACCACCACATTTGCTGCTTGCAGGTTTTATACAAGTCGCTCGTTCTTGCGAGCTGGCAGATTATTTTGTGGTTGGTTGCTTCTCCTCAGTTGTGTCCTGGCTGGTCTGCCACACCTCCCACTCTGAAGGCACGCCACAGTGACGACCATCCCATTCTCTTTATGAGTGTGGTGCATCAGGAACAGGTGGTCAGCCTAACAGTACAGCGACTGAACTCAGGAATGAGCAAAGAGTTCGCGCGCACGTGGGCCACACATTTGACGAGAGATCCAGATCCAGCTGTGAGGTCGCAGTGTTCGATCCTAACACCTCTTGCTTCGAATAGAAAGGCTGATATTCGTTGTAAGTAGGGTGTCGAGCCTGCGTTTACACATTCAACGCAACTTGGATATAAGGAGGGTCTAGTAGGACAACTGAGATCATGCCACTGCAAGCGACATCATTGATGAGCAGCAATGGCATCAACTGGCTGCGAGGCGTGCCTCACACAAAAGACAAGAGCGGTCCTAAAACCGCTCAAAAGATGAGATCCCGCATGGAGAGTGCGTTCGCTGTCCAAATGCTGATGTTTCCTGACGCATCTGGCCATATTCGGTCACTGGCATGTATGGGATCACTCACTCGCTCGCTCCAGACTCCATCTTTGTTTTCTGTTTCGAAACGCGTGTCTGGCGCTTTCTCGCCTTCTCCTCCTTCGTGTGATTGACATCCCAGCTTGTCACAATAGATCGAAACTCTCTAATGACAACTGGCCTCATCTGCTGGGCTCTTCTTGATGCTGCCGCATCATTCCTGCGCTTCCAGTGTCATAATATGTGTAGCGTCGACAAAAATGGAAATATATAAAAAAAAAAGTCGCGTTTTTGCCAAATGCTGTCGAGCATCAGCGGACAAAAACATGGAGTTCTGCACTCTCAAAAGCATCACGAGGAGCAGGATATTATATTGTCAAGGATGCTCGGCGACAATCACGTGCGCAGAGATTCCATATTTTGGAGCTACTCACAAATATTTATGTATGAGAGGATGCAGAGATGTCAGGAGGATCCTTCGACTTGTTTTGCATTTCCATGCGCTCAATCGAGCGATCGTCCGGTTGCAGAGCTGCGATCGATTGCAGCTGCTGGTTCTGGTCTATGGTCTCACTTTGTTTGGGGGAGTTTGCAGCCTTTTCGTACCTCTGCACAGCCAAAGGTGCTCGCAGAGAGAGAACCCAGCTGGTCATCCTGAATGAATCCCACAAGCATTGGATTCTCCAGAACACACTGGGCGAGTCTGCCCAGTTGTTTCCGTGATGCCTCAACAAGACACCCCGCTCGTCTGCCTGCGTGTCATAGAGACAAAGGAAGGATCCCATTCCACACACCCTCTCCTCCCTCTCCTCTCTACGACTTTTCCGCCTTTTGCAGAGTGTTTTACTTGCCTTCACTATGACCACTCTCTGCTCTTCAGTCTGCCGAACAACCACTGCCGACCCATCGTCGTGCAGTGATCACGACCAGCCTTACTCTGGAAACAAAATTGCTTTTGCTGCCTGCATGCCTCTTTTTCGCGCACGCTCCGCCCTGCTCTTCTCTCCTCTTCTCTTCGCTCTCTTACTGCTGGCGAAAGGAGAGCAGCAGGCGGAACTCTCTCAGTCTCTCAGCCAGTCTCACTTTCCAAAATCCTCCACACGAGACACTCGCTTGCCCGCTCTGTCTATTGTTCTCAATAGCATCGTAGGATCTACACTCGTCAGTCAAGTCCGCCAGTCAGGCAGTCGAAGTCGAGCCAACCAACAACGATCGCTCCGGGTTCCCTCCTCGCGAGTGTAACCAGTTTTTTTACATTTTTGGATCTCGTTTCTTCCCGCTCCACCGCCGCCAGCGAACAGCTCCAACCTCAAAACTCAGGAGCTCAACTCAGGAAGCGGATCCTCACTTCCTCAGTCATTCGACAACACGGCCGCAACAAGATCGCCTACGAGAGAGACGACGATGCTCATGAGCTACCAGCACCACCAAGATACCTACACCACAACAACGGCGGCCATCACCACGTCCGACATGCAGCGCCTCCGCGAGTCGCGCATGGCGCCGCCACGTGCGACAAGACCGAGCTCCAGTGGCGGCGACGCCCAGGAGTTCGTGTATGGAAGCAACACCGCCAGCGATCAGGGCAGTGATCAAGGCAGTGAGCTGCAGTTCCAGCACGCGTACCACTACAGCCAGCAGAACCCGCAAGTTCGGGATCCACCGCACGCTGCTCGACAGTACCCTTCGATCAGCAGCTCGTATGCTTCCGGCTCGTTTGAGTACGCGCAGCAGCTGCAGCCATCAGCGCCGGTGGCGCAAGGCTCGATGCTCTACGGTTCGAGCAACTGGGCTCCCATGGGCAGCTACGCGTCGCACCACCACGACCAGCACGACACGACTGCACCGTCATCATCAACGCTCGGCGGGCTCCCGGAGCTCCGCGACGACTTCCACGAGAGCGACGCCATGTTCAGCAGCACCGACGAGTACAACGACGCCAAGATCTTGCACGAGGTGCTGCAGGACAACCAGCAGCTGCCACAGCACCACGAGCGACACAATCTCAGCGTAGGGGGTGGTGGCAACACCACCTCTGGGTTTGCTCACCAGTACCAGTCGCAGTACACCAACAGCGTCATGACCAGCTACCCGCACTCCACGACCTCGCCGATCAACATGTCCGACTTGCTCCTCCCACCTCTGACCACATCTTTCAGCAGCAACATCAACAGCTACGCCCAGCCAACGACCTCGTCGCCGTCGTCGTCGTCGTACGTGTCGTCGTCCGCCGGCTCGCCCGTGAGCTCGCTCTCGAGCTCTGGCCACGGCCACGGCGCCTTGAAGAAGAAGCCGGCGTCGCGCATCTGCCGCATGCCCGGGTGCTCCAAGGGGATCCGCTCGCGCGGGCTCTGTAAGGGCCACGGCGGCGGTCGGCGCTGCCTGACTCCCGGCTGCGAGATCAGCGACCAGGGCGGCGGCCACTGCATCGCGCACGGCGGCGGCAAGCGCTGCACGGTGCCGGGCTGCCAGAAGTCGGCGCAGTCCAAGGGTCTGTGCAAGCTGCACGGCGGCGCGCGGCGCTGCAAGGTGCCCAACTGCGCCAAGAACTGCCAGGTGAAGGGTCTCTGTCGCCTGCACTACAGCATGTACGCCGTGTCTTCGTCGAACGCGCCGATCACTTCGTCGACGTCTCCGGCGACTTCGCCGTCGAAATTCGCATTCGCGTCCTCCCACGCTCTAGATTTGCAAACCACCTACATCCGAAGTCAATAATTCGTCCAACTTCCTATCAAGTGTATCAATACAATAGACATAACTGAGTCGCAGTTCTTAGCAGTCTCGAAAGTCCTCAAGTACAGAAAGCGCTGCATCCGGCGCTTTGGGATCAGCGGCTGTGGCACAGCGCATTGCACTATGGGACGTGAAGACCAACTTGTTTCGAAGGTTCATGCATTCTACTTGTCCATGCGAGAGAAGAAGGACAATGTAGAAGTCGCGAGCATCGGAGAATCGCACCAATCATTTCCACGATCTGTGGTTCTCTGCCTCTCAACCATCAAAGGGACTCGAATCCGATGACGGCAATTGCTGAGGACAATACTGAGGTAATGACATCCATCGTTTTCGCCTTTCAGAGTTTCGTGTTGTTATTTGTTGTGCCACCTCACCTGGCTAAATGCCAGCCAGAATGAGAGAGAGAGAGAGAGAGAGATCTGAACAAGTAAGTAGGCACACAGTTATGGCAGAAATGTCTCCTCCGTCTTAACAGCCACCTCCAATTGGACAGCCGTAGAACCAGAGATGCGCACTTTCGCGGCACAAACAATCGAATCAAACAGACGGACACCTGACGCCTTTCCCTGACTTGCAGTGAAATGTGCGACTTGTGTGGGGTGTTGCAGGTTGAACAGTGATGGTCTCAACCTCCTCCAGGTTCGAGTGAACCTATCGCTGCGAAACTTAATCAGCGCATCACTCTCAGTTTTGAATGACACGAACACGTGTTGTGGATGAGGCAGCTCGAGTGCTCAGATAATGATGAATATCGAAACTCTCTGACCAGTTGATGCTCTATTTTATAGAGACAGGTTGGTGCCAGATCAATGTGTGTGTGTGTGTGCTTCTGCGGCTCGCTCGGTTGTTTCGTTGCGACGACGTCGCTTGCTCGAGCAGAGCCTTCGAGCCTCTCAAGAGCTGCCTAATGAAGCGAATGCAGACTGCTGAACCTTTCTTCATGGTGTGCTTGTTGTGAGACAACCAGCCACGCACACTGGATGACCCCCAGCTCGCCGCCAGCAAGACAGCAATGCAATGCACATTCGCGGTTATGTTGGGTGTGAGTGCTTTTGCGTAAATGCATGTGCGAAGTACGTGAGTGTACTCAGCGGAGGTATTTGAGGTCCCAAGTGGTGGTGGTCGGACAGCTTTCTCTCTTTGCCACGTGGAAACTATCGAATCATCCTCCAAATGCAAGACGGGAGGACAGAGCGCTTGAGGCAGATCAGAGGCTCGAAGGGCATTGCGTTCGGCTCGCTCTGTTTGTTCTGCAGTGTCCTCCTGAGCGCCAACGCAAGTCGATCACCTTGGTCTCTCTCTCTCACACACACACCCTACTAACAACAACTCAATGGCGCCATTGACGATCGTCTTGGTTGTGTTCGCGCACGCTGCTTCAATGTAAAACGCCATTTCTCTATGACGGACTCGGTCGTAATGAGCAGCATTGTCGATGGACATTTATCATGCATTACTTGCATGGAGTTTCTAATCTGTATTTATCACTTTGCACCTACCTCGGAGTACTACTCGATTGCCCTGTGTGTGTGGACGCTTCAGTTGTGGCATCACGCTCACACAAACGACTGCCTGCTGTCCTCGATGTACAAATCCCTTCGACCGCCTCCACCGCCACCTCCAGTAGTGTCTGTCCCTTCCAATGTGTCGGACGCCATCGAGGACACGGCGTACATGCTGTAGTGCAGGCGACAGAGACCCTTCACCTGGCAGTTCTTGGCGCAGTTGGGCACCTTGCAGCGCCGCGCGCCGCCGTGCAGCTTGCACAGACCCTTGGACTGCGCCGA
>JAASFO010000483.1:0-20072 GCA_023333815.1 Globisporangium recalcitrans
AGATGTAAAGAAGGGATAAAAGTATAAAAGTATAAAAGTATCAGAGGAGGGGATCGAACCCCCGATCTTGAGCGTGTTAAGCTCACGTCCTAACCACTAGACGACACTGACACTCCAAAGCATATGCCACACAATACCATACCACAACAAACACTGCACATACAAACACTGCACATACAAACACTACACCTACAAACACACAACACACAAACAAACACACAACAAACAACACACAACACACACAATGTCAACTCACACACACCAGCAGCTCATCTCATTTGTTCTGGTGCTTCCTGGTGGATTGTGTCGACCAGTGTCCCTTTCGCCTCCCTGTGATTCGTGGAAAAGGTTTTGACATCTCGTTTGTGAAGTCTCATCGTTGGGGTATTCGCTCTTAACATGGTCATCACATTTGGATTCGATCTTGCTCGTGGTGCTCAGAAATGCGAGCCTGATCAGCAAAATGAGTCGATTTGAGTGTCTCTCATCTTCGTGTGTCGATTCTGATCAATACTGGTCTTGTTCTTAGTTTTTTGTGGTTTGCACAGAAATATGAAAGGACAAAATCACAAAAAAAGTGTTTTCAACGGAATCTGTGTGGACACACATTTTGGCAAAAGAAGCATCCGAGAGACTTGGATTTACTATGGTAGTGGATTCTTCATTTGCTGGCTTGAGAGCTGAAAAGTGTGCCAGCTCATTCGCTTTTTTCCTCTTTCTCTCTCAGATCACTCTAGTGCTCATCATGTGAGTTGGTCACGTGCGTCGATTGCTTGCAGAACGAAGAAGCGCCAACGCGTCCGCTGCCTCCTGCGATTCGCTAATGCGCCAGCGGATGTAACACACCTGAGCCCTACTCTGTGGCTTTTTGCCTCTCTCTTGCACGCGCGCAGGTCCGGCAAAGTCACCTTCAAAGTCACGCTCACGTCCGACCCCAAGCTCCCGTACCGCGTGTGAGTTCATCATTCATTCTCTTCAAAAGGGCATGGCGTGAGCGATTGGAACGCTCGCGCTGGTGTCGTCGCCCTTCTCTCGTCCACAGACCCCTACTGACGATTCGTTTGCTGTTGTTGGTTGTGTGCGATAGTGTGAACGTGCCAGAGCAAGCGCCATTCACGGCGGTGCTGAAATACGTGGCTGAAGAGGTACGCACCTACGCGCGCTTTCGCTCTTTGCGCTGTTCGCCGTGTCGTAGCGCTGGTAGTAACGACTGTCTGTATGTCTCTGTGTGTATCTGTATGCTACAGTTCCACGTGCCAGCTGCCACGAGCGCTATCATCACGAACGGTACGCGATGTGGCGCTCTCCCGAGTCGTGTTCTCTATGAGTATCATCACCCTGACACTCTCTCTCTCTCTTCACGATTGTGTGTATGCAGATGGCATTGGCATCAACCCATCGCAGAGCGCCGGCAACGTCTTCTTAAAGCACGGCTCGGAGCTGCGTCTGATCCCTCGCGACCGCGTCGGCGGCGCCGTGTGCTAAACAAACACTTGTGAACCCACCACACTCGTGAATGAATGACTAGATGCCCGCATTTTGTCTCCTGTGATCTGTCGATCTGTCTACTCTGTGATGCTGTCAATTAGTATCAGCACTTTCTCCCATTTTGGTGGTGTCAATACATTGATCATACTCCTCCGATTGACACTGGTCATCGCATGCCTAGCAACTATCAGTTTGTGTATATTTTGTGGTTGTTTGCATCTATCACGGAGCATGCAATGGCGACTCAGCGAGTGACCCAGCGAACTGACTGCGTGCGTTGTTTCTATCGCAGTGTCGGCATGGCTGTCTATCCCCAAACGACCGTTTCTTACAAGCCCTTGTTGTAGAACACGTGCGTGATCGGCGCGGCGGCGTTCGAGTGCTGCACGAAGCGGCGCTGGCGGATGGTCTCCTGCAGCTCCGGCTCGAGCGCGTCCACCGAAAGGGAGCTCTTCTGCGGGAAGAGCGCGCAGCACAGCGGCGTCGAGAAGCTCAAGCAGAAGCCCGTCAAGAGCACCGTGATCGGCGCCGCGAGCGCCGGGTACTTGCGAAGCAGGTTGCCCTTCTCCAATTTGTTCATCACGAGCGGCGGGATCATCATGCCCGGCACTGCCATTAGGATACGCGACGGCACGACCTGGGCCACAGCCTGCGTCGCCGCCTTCTTGCTCTGACCGACAACCTCGCCGTCCGCGGTCTCGACCGTGATGCCGCCGAGCAGCTCGCGCTGGCGCATCAGCGGGATGTTGACGCAGTTCGCCGCGGCGACCGCGACCAGCGGCACGAGGCGGCCGACCATGCCGGCGCTCAGCGCGGGACGTTTGGCGACCCACTTGTTGAGTCCCACGGCCGTGAGCACCGACGCACCTGTGGCCGCGCCGTACGCCTGCAGCAGCTGCTCGTTGTTCACGCCCGTGCTCGCATTGCGGTTCGTGTAGTTGACGATCGAGTTGAACGTTTGGTTCATAAACTAGAGAGAGACACACATACCCACAACAACACAGAGAGACAATAAAGAGATCGTCAGTATTGATGGCGCTACACGTATCCACGTAGTCTCATAGACACACCCACAATACGCAACCTACCTGCCAGAAGATGACCGCGGGCGTGGATCGGTAGAACGTCATCATGCAGCCCGTGATGAGCATGTTGCCGGGTACCTGGAAGGACATGCGGCCGAGGATGAAGTTCTTCTCGCCCGTGTCCGGGTGGAACGCGCTGTCCACGAGCTGCTTGGCGCGCCAGATCTCGTCCTCGCCCATGTTCGGGTGCAGCCCCGCGCGGTACTCGATCACCGCGCGCTTGGCGGCATCGAGCTCGTCGTCGCTCGCGAGCACGTTGAGCGGGTTCGTGGTCACGATGAAGTGCTTGGCGCGACCCGCGAAGGAGCTCTGGTCCCAGCGCGGCTCGTCCAGGTTCACGAGGTCCTTGGTGGCGTTGCTGCTCGCCATGGTGCTGTGTGTGCTGGTGCTGGGCTCTAGGAGGAAGAGAGCGAGTCTCCGAGTGAGCGAGAGTGAGCAGCTCGCACTCGGCAGAGCTGTTGAGTTTGGTTGAGTTTGTGGTGCAGCTGGCGTGTTCAATCGCTCTCTCCCTTCAGGCTCCAGCTGATTGCCCAAACCTGGTGCAAAAACGACACACCACATCCCACACTGCAAAAACACATGCACTCTCTGAAGTCATACACTGATGCTTTTGTCCAAAAATGCTGTCGGTCCTAGATTAGTGTTCAGATGGGTGGTACCGTCGTCTGCACCACTTAAATCGAGACATTGCATTTGGATCTGCTTTTGACGCACGAAAGGTTGCGAGCGACTTGGACAACAAACACTTCTCGGATCCTTCCACAATCTCGGCTTTGACTGCCTGCCATTTCCAATCTATTCTCCTTCACACGCTCTCTTCGCAGCCCAAGACATGCCGCGCATCACGGTGGAGCTGCTGCGCAAGCGCTCGGAGCACAACGAGTGCATCATCTCGACGCTCGAGGAGATCTCGCTGCACCAGGAGGAGCTCGAGAGGATCGAAGTGATCGGTACGCTCTGCCGCAAGCTCCGCATCCTCTACCTGCAGAACAACATCATCGAGAAGATCGAGGACCTCACGCACATGAAGGAGCTCCGGTACCTCAACCTCGCGCTCAACAACATCTCCAAGATCGAAGGGCTCGCGGCGTGCGAGTTCCTCAACAAGCTCGACCTCACTGTCAACTTTGTTGACTTTGACACGCTCGAGGAGAGCATTGTGCGTACACTTTGGAACTCCTCTCTAGCTCTTAGGGCTGGCAACCCACGCTCGGCTCACTTGACTCTCTCATTGTTTGTGCTCCACAGGATCACTTGAAGCCACTGCAGCACTTGCGCGAGCTGTACATGCTTGGCAACCCGAGCCAATCGAATTGGCGCGACAGCGGCTTTCAAGAGTCCGTCGTTGCGTCATTGCCGCAGCTGGAGCTGCTCGACGGCAAAGAGATCCACAAGAGCGATCGCATCAAGGCGCTCCAGGTATTTCCGGCGCGTCAGCGCTACATGCGCGAGCAAGCGACACGCACTCGCGCAGAGAAGGCAAAGCACAAAGCCGAGGAAGACGAGCTGGCAGCTGTAGAGAAAGAGAGAGAAGCGCGAGCAAAAGCAAAAGCGTTGGAAGGAGCGCAGCAGGGCGTGATCGAAGTCTCGAGTCACGAAGCGACCGACATTTCATCACAAGGCAAGAGGAAAGAAGAAGAAGAAGGACACGCGAAGGAAAAGAAGAAATCGGTGCTTCAGTCTGATGAGAAAGTGCCGCACACCCCGCACACGCGTCGCGAGATGTACATGGAGCTCGCCGAGCAGAAGGAGACCGAGGAAGCGAGAAAGCGCGAGAACCAGCCGAAAGAGCGCAACACCGAGGCGGAACACGCCGATGCGCTGCGAAGAATCCGACTTCAAGAGCAGCACAATGACGAGACCGACATCCGACAGTGCAACGAGGGCAAGTGGGACTTTCGCCTTCTCGACGAGATCTTTGACGTTGTGCTCGAAGTGGATCTGCCGCGCTTCCTTGATGCGTCGCTCATCGACGTCGACGCGCATCCGTCATATGTCTCGATCATCGCAAAGAACAAGCTGCTGCGCTTGCGGTTTCCCGAGTTGGTGCGCTCGGACGCGGGGAAAGCCGAGCGCTCGAAAGTGACTGGTACGCTACGGCTCACGCTGCCAAAAGCGCATGTGTCCGAGACACAAAAGCTGCGTGCGCAGCTCAAGCGCGAAGAGCTGGAGCGAGAGAAGAAGGCAGCCAGCACCAGTGCGAAGAAGAATCCACAGTCTCAGGTTCGAGGCACAGTCGGAGATGCCCCACGAACGCGCTCACTGGGCAATGCGACCAAGAATCCAAAGCTCTCGGATGAGGTAGGACGCAATTTTGTGTGTTTGCCCTTGCTGGTCGCATGCTTTGGTGGCTAACTTCGTGTTTCACGCAGGTCCTGGACGCTGCGGCAAATGCAGCCGGCAACCAGAGTGCGCATCACCGAAACGGCGCAGTGAGTATCCGGGGCTTGGTGAAGAAGGCAACGAAGAAGAAGAAGAGCGACAACCAGCAAGATGACAGCGATGAGAGTGGCTCAAAAGCGACGAGGTGTCAAATGACACCGCTTGTTACAACATCCAAGGCTGTAGGTGGGAGAACGAAGAGCTCTCAACAACACGAAGAGCCGCAGCGCAGCTTCGAAGACGAGGAAGAAGAGGACGCGCCGCCGCTGCTCTTTTGAGCTGCTGCACACAAATAGACGGCGAATATTCGCGGACGTGTTGCATTGCATTGAGCCATCCGTTCGTCCGTTCATGCATTCAGGGCAACTTGTCCAATCAAAAGAAGAAGATGCGCGCGTCCTAACCAAAACGTTTCGCCCTATATTTGCATAACATCCTCCGAACCCTTCCATTTATGCGACTTCAATCCACATTTGTTCTCCGAAAGCGCATAAATCCTCAACTGACTCGTGTGCATCCTGACACCCAGTTGCCACTAAAAGAAGGAAAGAGAGAGAAAAGACAGGATCACGCTCACTCCCCAATTCTCCCGCCCTCCCGCTCGCCTGCATTGCATTGCTTCATGCCCATGCGCTCGCTCGGCCTGCTGCTCAACGGCGAGGACGCCATCGACAACATGAACCCCAGCACGGGCGACTACGCTTCCGGCACGGACGCGCCAGAAGGGAGTCTGCTCTGCCTCACGCCCGTGCGCCAGCAGCACTCGATCCCGATCGACAACTTCAGCGATGGCGGCGGCAGTCGCTACTTCCGCGTGGACACGCCGAGCCAGCTGCGCCAGCGGTTCATCCAGATCCAGGTCGTCGACCAGCGCTTCAAGGAGCCGTCGTGGATGCACCCAAACATTGGCGGCGAGGCTAAGCACATCAACACGTCGGAGGATGACTTGGAGGAGATCCGACGCAAGCTCGAGGACGACAAGGAGAACCTGGCCGAGTGGCCGTCCACCGCGATCGGCGGCAACGACATCCTCTCGAGCGTGCTGTTCACTGCGGGGCTCACGGCCGCGAAGGCTGGCAAGCTCGCACCGATCGCGCAGATCATCGTCGTGATCGTGATCTACTGCTTCCGCTGGGTGTTTGAAGAAGTGGTCAGCGCCGTGCCGCTCAACGGCGGCTGTTACAACGCGATCCTGAACTCGTCGACCAAGAAAGTCGCCGCCGTCGCCGCGACGTTCAGCATCCTCTCGTATCTGGCGACCGGTGTTGTCTGCGGTGTGTCGGCGCTCAACTATGTCAATTATCTGTGGCACCTGCCGGTTGTCGTGTGCACCGTCGGCATGCTCTTTGTGTTCGCGCTGCTGTGCCTCGTCGGCATCGCTGAGAGTGCGATGGTCGCGCTCGCGTTCTTCATCTTCCACGCTCTCACGCTCACGGTGCTCTGCTTCTTTTGCACCGTGTACGCGATCCGGAACCCGACGATCTTCACAGACAACATGCACACGAGCATCCCGGATGTCACGATCTTTGGAAGTTTGGTGAATGGGAACGTGCTCACCGCGATCTTCCTCGGGTATGCGCCAGCGCTGCTCAGCGTGACGGGCTTTGAGAGCTCGAGCCAGTTTGTCGAAGAGCAGGCACCCGGTGTGTTCCCAAAGACGCTGCGCAACATGTGGTTCCTCTCGAGCGTGTTCAACGTCGCGTTCTCGTGGCTCTCGCTCGCGGTCGTGCCGCTCGGCGACATTGTCGCGAACAAGGAAGTGCTGCTCGCGTACATGGGGAAGCTGAGCAGCGGTCACTGGCTGGAGCTGCTGGTCACGATCGACGCTTTCGTGGTGCTCTCTGGCGCGGTGCTGACGTCGTACGTTGGCATCAACGGTTTGGTGCAGCGGCTCGCGATCGACCGCGTGCTGCCGAAATTCCTGTTGGCGAAGAACAGCTGGCGCAACACCAACCACTTCATCATCATGTCGTACTTCGTGCTGGCGTCGAGTCTCGTGGTGATCCTGAACGCGCAGATCGACGCGCTCTCGGGCGTGTTTGCGTTCGCGTTCCTCGGCGTCATGACGTCGTTTGCGTTCGCGTGCATCTCGCTCAAGATCGAGCGTGAAGACATCCCCCGAGCGCACACGACGTCGTGGGTGAACGCGATCTTTTGCTTCGTGATGATCGTGCTCGGATTGGTCTCGAATGCGATGGGCGACGTCAAGGCGCTCAAGTACTTTGCAATCTACTTTGCGGCTTTTGGTGTCGTCATCTTGGTCATGCTCGAGCGTATCCGCATTCTCCAGATGTTCCTGTACATCTCCAAGAAGATGCTGCTGTACTTCAGAAGCAAGCGACGCCACGGGAGCAATTCTTCTTCGCCTTCGTCGGCAGCGAATGTAGCACGAGCAAGAACTCAAGGAACGTTCGTTGGCAGCGTTGCGATCGCGAAGACCATCGAGACGATCAAGAAGACGCCGGTGATCTTCTTCTGCAAAGTGGCGAACCTCCCGAAGATCAACGAAGCGATCGCGTACGTGATGCGCAACGAGCAGACGTACTGCCTGCGTCTGGTTCACGTGTGCGACAAGGACGCGCTGATCCCCCAGGAGTTTGAAGACATTGTGTGCCTGTTCGACCACATTTACCCGTCCATCAAGATCGACTTTGTCTCGATCACGGGCAAGTTTGACCCGGCGATGATCGAGTGGATCTCGACGTCGATGGATATCCCGACGAACATGATGTTCATGCGCCAGCCGGCGAACCGCGCGATCCACAAAGTGTCGGCGTTAGGTGTTCGCGTGATCACCAACTGAGCGCGTGAGTGTAGCTTACCGAGCTGCTTGTATGCGTTTGCTTGCTGCATAGTTTTTGAGTTTTCTGCGTTGATTGGATCGCGATACGAATGACCGTTTTCACGTATTCCTCCTTCTTGGTCTTCTTAGTTGCGAGGTGGTTGTCGCTCCGTGGCAGAACGCGCAGTGTCTTGCATGTCTTGTAGTCATACAAGCCTGAAACCATTGCGACAGCAGTTCGCTCAGGTGCGCTTCAGATGAGATGCTCGCTCTTGTCTTGGTGCTCTGCCAACAGGCAGAGGACTCATCAGGGGCTACAACCACTGCCGCACTCTTCTCTCGAGCCACATCTGAAGCCACGCGCGCGCTTGGGGTCTCGCACTGAAGCCACTTGGTCAGCTGGCGGAGTGAGCGAGCGAGCAGGTTCATTCGCGTCCCTCTCGTCTGGCTCGGTCATACGCATGCGTGGGGATCACGGCTGTGCCTGCAGGCAAAGCGTGGCGACGCATTCTCTCGAGCCATCCGCTAGAGTCATCAAATCTTGGCAGTCTATGTTGAGTGTCGAGTCGAGTGTCTTTCTCTTGCAACCGAAAATCCAGCTTGCAGTCGTCAGAGTTGGAGGCACATTCGCGCAACATGCACCAAGAAGTGCTCATTGACTGACAAATGTGGATCTCGGATTTGTGCACACAAAACCAGATGGTCCTTGTCAGCAACCAGAAGGATCTGGGATCAACAAAGAAGGGAGAGTGGACGCTATTTGGTCTCGCACTCAGCCTGAGAGTCGTTTGGGTCATAGCGAGCGAGTGCGCTTGCCAGTCATCAGCCTCGCCACCCCGCTTCCACATGACGAGGCGGCACTGTGAGCTGGTTGGCTGCTCAGCAGCGAGAGCGAGCACTGACTGCAGAAACTGGGGTCGCTCAGGACGCATGTGTGCAAACAAACAAATGGGGGAACGAAGCTCGTGTGCTCCAAACAGCAAAGTCTGTGTGCGTTTGGCTCTGAGATGAGGAGGGAAAGCCTCTGTTGCTCTTTTTGAGTTCAGGTTTGGGGAAGAAGGGAGAGAGGGGAGGGGGGAGAGCTTTTTACATTGAAGCTGAATGCGAATGGGAGGGATGACGCGCCGCGGAAACCTGCGTTTCGGGCACTCTTCTGGATGGAAAAACCACCCTGCACTGATTGGTGCAGCCATCGAACAGTGGCATGATGTCAACATGTCGGTCGGCAGACTTGCTTGGCTGTCGACTGACCCGCAAATGTGCGTTTGCTTGTTGTTGCAAACCCCATACAAAGCAACAGCGAGTTGCCAGGAGAGACGAAACCACCTGCACTCACCCGCGTTTGGTGTGAAGAGCTCGTGAGATTCCTTTCCCCTCAATGCAGCAACCCCAGTGCGCACTCATTTGGATCCGACAGTCGACAAACAGTCTGCGCAAGTGTGAAGGCGTTGCTGCTTCTGGGGTGTCGTCTGCTCTACCGACTCACACACGAAGCAAACCTGGAGTAGGTAGAGGACAATCTGCGCTGTCAAACAGGCGGTTTCCTCCAATCAGGCAGCACACACACCACATTTCCAGCCAATCGACGCTTCGAACTGCACAGAAAGATCACCTCGACACTCAGCCAACAAGGTAGGTTGATTGCCTTTCATCTTCGAGTGGAAGTCCAAGAAAGAAAAAAAGCAAACGCTCCGACACGCGTTCCTTTCGTTCCTCAGTTTCCATTTCGCCACGTCCCAGCCAGCCCACACTCCAGACTCCCAGACTCCCAGACTCGACACCCAGGTCGTCTCATGGCGCCACGGAACCCAATCAACTTCCAGGCACTGTCGACGCCGAGTCGCAATGGTTCCTCAGCGATCTCGTCTTCGTTGTCATCGGACCGACTGCAGCCGCCGAATGCGCTGCGTCGCCGCAAGATCGAGATCGAGGTGCTCGAAGACGCACCGGTGCGAGGTCCACGATGGATGTACCCCGGTGGCGGCAGCGCGCACCACGTGCGTGTGCCCGAGGGCGAGCTCTCAGTGATCGAAGACCGCCTGAGCAAGCCCAAGCGGTACCTGTCTGAGTGGTTTGCAACTGCGATCTGCGGCAACGACATCCTCTCGAGTGTGCTCTACTCGGCGTCGTCGGTGTCGCTCAAGTCCGGCAAGCTCATGCCGATCCCGCTGCTCCTAGTTGCGGTCGTGCTCTACTTCTTCCGGTTCATCTACGAAGAAGTGGTGACTGCGATCCCGCTCAACGGCGGGTCCTACAACGGTCTCTTGAACACGACCTCGAAGCGCACGGCGTCGATCGCGGCGTGTCTCGGCATCCTTTCGTACGTCGCGACAGGAGTCGTCTCCGCGACCTCGGGAGTGAACTACCTCGACAAGCAAGTGGACATCCCGATCGTCGGTAGTGTCGTCGCACTCCTGTTCGCTTTCGCAGTGCTCGCGTTCCTCGGCATCACCGAGAGCTCGCGCGTCGCGCTCGTGATCTTCGCGCACCACGTTGTCGTGCTCTCGGTGCTGCTAGTGTCGTGCATCGTCTACGGCGTGCAGCACACGAGCGTGTTCAGCGACAACATGAACGAGCCGTTCCCCGAGGTCGACTACGCTGGGTCCATGCTCAGCGGCAACGTGTTCACGTCGATCTTCTTTGGCTTTGGTGCCTCGATGCTCGGCATCACGGGCTTTGAGAGCTCGGCGCAGTTTGTCGAAGAGCAAGCGCCTGGCGTGTTCCGCAAGACGCTGCGCAACATGTGGGGCTTCGCGTCGTTCTTCAACTTTACGCTCGGCGTTGGCATCCTCGCAGTGCTGCCGCTCAGCGGCGAAGGCGGGATCTACCAGAGCTCGGACGCACTCCTCGCGCGCACCGCGTATGTCGCTGCCGGCAAGTGGCTCGAAGTGTGGGTGAGCATCGACGCGTTCATCGTGCTCGCTGGCGCCGTGCTCACGTCCTACGTCGGCATCGGGGGTCTCGTGAGCCGCCTCTCGAACGACCGCGTGCTCCCGGCGTTCCTCGCGAAGAAGAACAAGTGGCGTGGCACGGCGCACTACATCATCATCCTCTACTTCCTGCTCGCGTCCAGTCTCGTGATCGTACTCAACGCCGACGCGACGGTGCTCAACGGCGTGTACACGTACGCGTTCCTGGGACTGATGGGGCTCTTCTCGTGCGGCTGCATGCTGCTCAAGTCCAAGCGCGCCGAGATGCCGCGCGACGTGCAAGCTCCGTGGGTGACTGTGATCGTGGGCTTCATCATGGTCGTGGTCGCGATCTTCGCAAACTTGCTCGGTGACCCACAAGTGCTCATGTACTTTGCACTCTACTTCATCGTCGTGGCGTTCGTGATGTTCGTGATGTTCGAGCGCGTGACGATCCTGCGACTCGTGCTCGTCGTGATGAAGCAGATCGCGCCGTCGCGCCACAGCAAGTTCATGGGCGAGCTCTCGGACCCGCACAACCACACGGGTGCGCGCGGCGGCCAGACGATCGCCAAGGCTATCGTCGAGATCAACGACAAGCCGATCATCTTCTTCGCCAAGAACCCGGACCTGACGAGCATCAACAAGGCGATCGTGTACGTGCGCAGCAACGAGCAGACGCACAACTTGCGCATCATCCATGTGTACGGCGACGAAGAGACCGACGCCCCCGCGCTCGCGGCGTTCGAGGAGATGGCCGCGCTCTTCGACCACATGTACCCGAAGCTCAAGATCGACTTCGTGTCGGTCGAGGGCGAGTTCACGCCCGCGATCGTCGAGTGGATCGCCGAGTCCATGCAAGTGCCAAAGAACATGATGTTCATCAAGCAGCCGGGCAACTTTGCGGCTCACAAGGTCTCGACCTCGGGTGTGCGTGTCATCACGGGATAGAATCAGAAGAGGTTGTTCATGTGCACGACACTGTTCAACAGGGACTGGAGGTGTCGGAGGGAGATGATAGTAAGTGTGCGTGTCTGCCAAGACGTAAAGCTTTGGCTTCGTAGGAGAATGGGGGAATGTCATAGCAAAGCGTGTATGCGTTTTTGAGCAATGGCTCCAGCATTGTTCGCAAGTCGGTAGAATAGAGAATGCATAGGTTCAGTACCTGGTATTCTTCAATGTGTTTCCAGTTTGCCTCGTTGAACATTGACGCTCTCTGCTCGAATCAAGAGGAGTAAAACAGAGCACTGATCGCCAAGTGACTGATTGACTGTCAACTCGCAACTCTGGCGGATGGGGTGAGGTGGGCACGTCCAGCATTCACGCACCATTCTTCCCACACAAACATGCCAACGAAGGCTCTTGGTTCTCACTCTCTCTCACTCTGAATCAGATTGCCTTGTGGTGCGGAGGCGAGTTGATGCCAGTTTCTTGCAAACATGGTGGTGACAAACAGGAAACCACTCCGCGAGACGTAGGTAGACGGCCAGCAGCAAGAAAAGAGAGCGAGCAATCATTCAACCAACCAACCGCGTTATTGCTATGGAGCTGCTATCCTGCTCAAGAGTGCAAGCGTGCGCATTGTTTACCACCACGATTTCCAGATCTGCGCATTTTTCTCACGAGACTTGCGGGATTTTGACTAAACATCAGACTGAATCCTCCCATTTGTTTTCAGGTGAGTTCTTCAGCAGCTTTTGGCTTCATGATCATTCGTTGAGCCGATCCACTTCAGCAGCTTGTCGTGTCCCATCTGTTTTCCTCAGAAAAAGAAGTCATGAGACGGACGCACAGATGGACGAAGCAATCCCAAACTCAGCAACCAGCACTTCTATCCTCTAGTGAGCTCTTCGTTGTGTGTGTGGGACTCATCCAGCTTCATCAGTTATCTCTCTCTTTTTTCTGAGAGACCCTTCAGTCCGCCCAACTTCCCACCCGTTCACTCAGCAATTCTCCACGCCCCAGTGCAACGCGCGACTCGCCAGATCTGCAGACCTTCCTCCTTGTCGTCCGTGCCATTCCCCATCACCATGGACTACCAGGGACTCGCGACGCCCACGCTGCCGTCGATCGACGGGCTCCGCAAGCGCACGATCCAAGTGCAAGTGAGCGAAACCGCTGAGCCGCTGGGACCGATCTGGACGTACCCGGGCTTTGGCTCGGTCCACGAAGTGGCCGCCCCCGAGCAAGAAGTGAGCGCGATCCGCGACCAACTGGCGCAGCCGCGCCACCAGCTCGGCCAGTGGCCGTCGACCGCGATCTGCGGCAACGACATCCTCTCGAGTGTGCTCTACGCGCCGGGCATCGTCGCGCAGAAAGCCGGCAAGCTCATGCCGATCCCGCTGCTCATGGTCTCGGTCGTGCTCTACTTCTTCCGGTTCATCTACGAGGAAGTGGTGACGGCGATCCCGCTCAACGGCGGCTCGTACAACGTGCTGCTCAACACGACGTCCAAGCGGTTCGCGGCGTTCGGCGCGGCGCTCGGCATCATCTCGTACCTCGCGACCGGTGTCGTCTCGGGCACCTCGGCTGTGAACTACCTCGGCACGCAAGTGAGCTTGTCGGTCGTGCCCTGGACGATCCTGCTGCTGCTGCTGTTCGCCGTGCTGAACCTGATCGGCATCGCCGAGAGCGCGGTGGTCGCGACAGCCATCTTCTTCTTCCACGTGCTCACGCTCTCGGTGCTCACGGTCACGTGCTTCGTCTACACGGTGCAGCACACGCACGTGTTTGCCGACAACATGCACACGCATCTCCCGGCCGTGGACTTTGCCGGCAGCGTCATCGACTCGAACGTGTTCGCCGCGATCTTCTTTGGCTTCAGCGCGTCGATGCTCGGCATCACGGGCTTTGAGAGCTCGGCGCAGTTCGTCGAAGAGCAGCAGCCGGGCGTGTTCCGCAAGACGCTGCGCAACATGTGGGGCTTCGCGACGGTTTTCAACACGGCGCTGTCGATCGTGGCGCTGGGCGTGCTCCCGCTGGAAGAGATCCTCACGAATAAAGACACGGTGCTCGCCGTGATGGGTCGCGTCGCGGGCGGTCGGTGGCTCGAGGTCTGGGTCGCGGTCGACGCGTTCATCGTGCTCTCCGGCGCCGTGCTGACGTCCTACGTCGGCATCACGGGTCTCGTGCGGCGCCTGGCGTTCGACCGCGTGCTCCCGGCGTTCCTCATGAAGCAGAACAAGTGGCGCAAGACGAGCCACAGCATCATCATCTTGTACTTTGTGCTGGCGTCCAGTCTCGTGCTGCTGCTGAACGCCGACACGTCTGTCCTCTCGGGCGTGTACTCGTACGCGTTCCTGTGCTTGATGGCGCTCTTTGCGTTCGGGTGCATGGCGCTTAAGGCCAAGCGCGCCGAGATCCCGCGCGACGTGCACGCGCCGTGGTGGACGTGCATCATGGGCTTCGTCATGGTCGTCATCGGCTTGATCGGCATCTTGCTCGGCGACCCGAAGATCTTGATGTACTTTGCGATCTACCTGCTCGTGATCGGGTCCGTGATGGCGGTCATGATGAAGCGCGTCGAGATCCTGCGCGTGCTGCTCGTCGTGATGAAGCAGTTGTTCCCGTCGCGCACCGCGTCCAGGGGCTCCGAAGCCGGGAATGCGCCGCTAACCCCCGTTGCTGAGGACGAGAGCGGAGACTCCACAGCAACAAGACATGGCCGCACTGGCGCGCGAGGCGGCCGCACGATCACGAAGGCGATCATCGGCATCAAGCTCGCGCCGATCATCTACTTTTGCAAGCACCCGAACATGACGATCATCAACAAGGCGATTTTGTACGTGCGCAAGAACGAGCTGACCCAGAACCTGCGCATCGTGCACGTGTTTGACGAGTTTGGTCAGGACGGCAGCAATGGGGACGATGGAGAGAGCGGTGGCGGTGGCGGCAAGCGAGCGTTGCTGAAGGAGTTTGAGAACATCGTCGCGCTCTTTGACAACATTTACCCCAAGCTCAAGATCGACTTTGTGTGCGTGCGCGGGGAGTTCGAGCCCGCCGTGGTGCAGTGGGTCTCCTCCAGCATGGACGTGCCGATCAACATGATGTTCATCGCGCAACCAGGGGACAAGGGCGTGCACCGCGTGTCGACGCTGGGTGTGCGCGTCATCACGGGGTAAAGGAACAAGGAAGAGGTTGGGGACTCCAACGAAATGCATAGACTACTTTATTGCAACTGATGATTCACAACTATTTGGCATCTTCCTTCATGCGATGAGCCTCAACTTTGCGATGCACGCAAGACTGAATGGGCTGCTGAGCACACGAAGCAGACCATTGGATAAAGCAGGGAGCCCAAGCTCCGCGATGCCGTTGGCGCGAGTCCAAGTCCTTGTTGACGAGCAGAAGGGCTTCGTTAGCTGCACAAGAGATGTTTGCGTAGTTTCAAGATCATCACTCATCTCCAACCTGCCGATTCATGCATCATACAAACTTGCGAAGCGAGAGCATGCTACAACATGAGGTGTAATTACGCACTCGTAGGAAAAGGACAAAAACACAAAAGTCTGATCAGCTTTGAGTTTTTACGAGCAGCTCTTCCATTTTGGCTTGCTGCACTGTTATTCTTCCCACACAATTCATTCACTCACTTGCTCGCTCTCCCGATTCGCATCGGCCGACTGCCTGCTGCTGTGCCCGGCATGTTCTTCCTGAAGCAGCTCTCGCGCGACCTGCTGCTGCACCCGATGCACTTCGGCCCCAAGCTGCACGACATCATCCGCCTGCGCCTGATCGAGGAGGTGGAGGGCACGTCCATGGGCAAGTATGGGTACGTGATCACGGTCACCGAGGTGCGCGACGAAGACATCGGCAAGGGCGTGATCCAGGACAACTCGGGCTTCGTCTGCTTCAACATCCGCTACCGCGCGATCCTCTTCCGCCCGTTCAAGAACCAGGTGCTGGACGCCGTGGTGACCGTCGTGAACCAGCTCGGCTTCTTCGCGGACGTCGGTCCGCTGCAGGTGTTTGTGTCGCGCCACGCGATGCCGACGGACCTCAACAACGGCTACGACCACGAGAACAACGCCTGGATCTCGGACGACCGCGAAGTGGAGATCCGCAAGGGCTGCGGCGTGCGGCTCAAGATCATGGGCGTCAGCGTCGACGTCACGGAGATTGTACGTTGCTGTTGCAGTGTGTGGACTGGATCAGTCTCGGATCTGATGAGTGTATTTGTTTTGAATGTGTGGCTCACTCACTCTTGTTGCTGTTGTATGTGACAGAATGCGATCGGCACGATTAAAGACGACTATTTAGGACTGATCTCTTCCGAGAACTTTTAAGGCGCAAGCAAGATGGGAAGAGGAGACCGACTCGACCATCCTCGTGCTTCTAATAAATACCGAGTCCAGCTCACGAACAAGAACAAGGTCCAAGACGCAACTTGCTCACGTGTCTATCTCGTCTGCCTGCGCTTGCTCGTACAGCCAGAGCTCATGTGCTGCGACCACCAAGTCTGTTGGTGCTCTCACGCTCTCGACTGATGCTTGATTGGCGATCCATTTGGACAGGTTCTCGATCGCGTCTGCTTCCTCATTCAGTCTCAGCAGCGATGACGATGATGACGACGACGATGGGGTTTGTGAAGATGTCGGGTTTGCATTTGCATTTGCATCTTTGAGTTTCTTGGATGACTTTGTCTTTGCCTTTGGAAATTTACTGATGGATGCTTTTGCAGATACTGCAGCATCCTGCGAGTTACACGAGCGACGGTTGTCGTCATCACAGCAGTAGCGCTTGATGGCGACGTGGCGATGGTGATAGGCAACGAGCTTCTTGCAGTGGTCGCAGCTCTTCAGGGTAGCTGCCAGCGACATCTGACACCCGCCACCAGTTGAATCCGAAGCAAAAGTCTGAATCACCTGCGTCGCGCCGAGCAGACACGTGAGGTAGTACGCCTCTTCGCAGCCCTGGCTCAGCAGCGTCGACTCGAAGACGCGCACGAGGTTCAGTCGTCTCCAGAGCAGATCCAGCTCGCTGTCGTGGTTCAGGCGACTCATCATGAGCACGAGCGATGGGACGAGCACGTCCGCGCTGAGGAGTGAGCTCGCTGTCGATGTCTCTGTGTCGCGGTTGCTGGACAGCAACTGGTTCAACTCCCTGTGAAGCACGGTGAACGCGATCATGACTGCGCGAATGATGCCACGCGGCGTGGTCTCGCACTCGACGCTCTTGAACGCGTGGAGCGCTTGGGGTAGAAAGGAATCCTGATGCGGGTGGTGCGTCTCGTTGTTGATGCTGTTGCTGTCGAAGTGCGCTCGGATCTTGTCAGCCACGCCACACGGGAATGCGAGCTGTTCCCAGGAGACCCCCTGCATTTGCTGTTTCGAGTGCTTCCAGTGGTGCTGCTGAAGATACGGATGCTCGTCTGCTTCGACGTCGCATCCAAGATCGTCCTCGCGGCAGAATTTGGTTTGCTCGTACGTAACGCAGAATGTGGAGAGCTTGCTGAACACGAAGTGGTGCACACAGGCTTCAAGCGCTCGCTCGCTGGTGATGCGATGGTGATCAAGATCCAAGCGTTTACTCCCATCTGCGTCACTGTTCGAGTGCGTTTCATCGTCGTTCTCGACTTCACGGTCAAGCTTCTCTCCCAGATCACCCTGCTGATCCAAAGCGTACTCTGAAGCGATCACCTTGTGCAGAAAGCGAGCAAACGCGAGGATCCACACTGGCGGCGGCAACTGGTTCACGTCGATCGCAGTCGAAATGGTCTGTCCTTCATGTTCACTCGACTGGTTTGCCTCAGTGAGAGCATTCGGATCCAAGAAGTAGAAATTGTTGCGGTTGGAGCTGTTGGTCTCGTTCTCCTCCACTGCATCACTGACGTCTGGTGCTGCTTCTTCTTCACTCGTAGGCACAGACTCGTCGTCGTCGCCGTCAATAGCCTGAGCTGTTTGAGTCAGTCTCGTCGTCGTCGTGGTGATCTCCACGTCCACTCGCGCGTCATCTGCGAGCTTCTTGTGAAATGCTGCCAGGAGTCGACCCGCGCGAGTCCGCTGATCAGATACAACGCGAGCAAACGCGTTGAGCTGCTCGTTGTAGAGCGTGTGGTCGTCTTGTATTCGACTGCAGCTCGCTCGAAGATCGATCAGTTTGGAGACACCACTCAGAACCCTGCGCAGTTCCGACTGTCGAGCGGACAGAGCATTGGAATTGCTGGGTTCTTTCGCTTTGAAGGAATTGCGCTTCACTGACGGGACTGCTGCCGATGCTGGTGTTTGAGCTGGTGCAGCGAGCAAGCACTGGAGCTCGTCGTCGCTCTCGCCGGTTTGCGTAATGAGCTCTTGAAGCTTCGTTCGCATCGTCAATATCAACGCGGTGATCGACCGCAACTGGAGGTCGAGTTGCTTGCTCTGCGCGTTCGACTCGTGGAGATGGTCCGGGGTCGCAAAGAACGGGTCGTCAGGTGCCAGCGTCTGATCGACAAAATGCTGGTCAGAATCTAGTGGAATGGCATCGCCACTGCTGCTCCTGCCAGCACTCAGCTGCGAAGAGAGCAGCTGCACTTGCTGCTGAAACCTCTCGCCAACGGATTTGCCCATCCAGTCGCACTCTTCCACTCGCGTCTGCAGAATCGCCTGACGAAGCGCCGCTTTGGCTCGCCGCAGCTTGTTTTCCTGAAGCAGCAGCAGCTGGAAACTCCGATAGGTATCAACAAGCTGTCTGGAGCACCCGTCTACTGTCAGTCGAGTCAGCGTGCTGGCCACCCGCTGTTTGATTCCCACGCATCCTTCGTCTAGCTCCATCGCCTCTTTCTTGAGCTGTTCGAGTGTACGCTGCACGTCTGCCTGGTACCCACTGATAAGGAGCTGCATCTTCTTCATCTCAAGCTGCGTCTTGTTGATTCGGACGTTGATCTCTCGCTTGAAGCTCAGCTCGCGCACGATGCGCGTCACAAACGTTAATTGCTTTGGCTTGCCTTTCTCAAGCGCAGGTGTATTATTCATACCGGTTGCAGCATCGTCATCATCACCTTGCGAGCCATCATTGTCATCACTGGCGCTCTCATCGCCGTTGAGCTCTTGATCAGCTGTTGCATCGCTCTCCGCCAGGTCGCTCGTCTCCTTCTCTGATGGTGACGCCTGAGCGGTGGCGCCATTTCCATTTTCCAGCTTGTCGACAGTGCTCGTCATCCACGAAATCGCCGCCATCACCTCAACCACAGCGACACCGTCCTGCTGCTTCTTCTCGTCGATCAGTGGGTACGTGATGAGCGGATCGCCATTGCTCGCGGCAACAACGCTGTCTTTCGGACCGCCGACTGTGCACAGAATCGGAATGGCTGCTGCTGTTTCCACTTGGTTGCTGCGAGCGGAGATCGTTCCGTCGTCGCCGTGCTGCGCGGCGAACGCGAGACCCAGCGGCGCGAGCACTACGTGGACGCAGTCCTTTGCCATCTGCGCGCTGTGCTGTGGAGATTCTGTTGCTGCTGCTGGTAGAGGTGGCTCAGTGATGAATAATGAATGATCTGCGAGTCTCTCTCGGCGCTCGATCTCGATCAATCAAGGCAGCTGGAGTGAGTCGTTTCAAGATCACAGAGATAATGGCTGGCAACCTGCTCAATGGAAATTGCAAGTATAACTTGCTGCTCTCACAATCACAATCTAAGCAAAAAGCAAAAAAGCAGCTGATGAGGTGGGCCACATCAATGACCCGATTTAGTGGACTCAACAGTTGTGTGGACCACGCGCCGTACTGCTTTCCTTTACTTTAGGCGACATTGACCTCAAAAGAGCAAGCTCGAAGCTCGAAGCGAGCAAGCACCAGCAGCGAGCAAGCACCAGCAGCGAGCAAGCACCAGCAGCGCCTTGACCGCGATGGCGACGCCCCGAGCCCCGTCCAAGCGCGTGTACAAGTCGCTGCAGTACTTCCTCAACCGCTCGAACGTGCTCGCGCAGTACCGCCAGTTCCTGCGCACGACGATCCCGCTGGAATCCGACGCGCGCCGCGACGTGCGCAAACAGATCCGCGACGGCTTCGAGTCGTACCGCGACTTGGAGGACGACAAGCACGTCGGTCGGCTGCTGCGGCAGTCCAAGGACCAGCTCAAGATGGTGAGCGACCTCGTGGACACGGCCACTGCCAAGCAGCGCATTGTGGATGCTACTACAGCAGCAACTTCAGCAACAGGCTCAGTCTCAGCGACGTCAGCGTCATTGTCAGTGAAGAAGATGGAGCTCCACAGCATGGTCCAGAACAGCAGCAGTACCAGCAACACGAAGGACACGTGGATGGACCAGGAGGACAACCCGGACGACGTGAAGGGTCGCGTTGGCACTGGCTGGCCCTGGAAAAGCAACAAACCAGCCAAGAAGCTCGAGCTCGAAGGCGTCAAGCGCCGCTACGGAACGAAAAGCTTCTTGGAGGAGCAGTAGCAGTACGCTGTGAGCAAGGGAGAAGCGACCAGATGACGAAGAGTCC
>JAASFO010000484.1:0-20001 GCA_023333815.1 Globisporangium recalcitrans
GCAGCTCAAATGGGGTATTTACACAAAAGATGGCCTATTTTATCAACCAAAAAGACATAGGCGAAGACAAGACAGGCGAACTTGTCCAAACAGAAACAGCATTGGACAACAGACTCACATCGTTTGCTGGAGATTGTTGTCTCATCTCTTGATGGCGTGCGTGATCCAAAACAGACCCCATCACTTCGCGTGTTTCAACAGAATCCGTTGGAAGGGTTCACGCACGCAGCATGCTAAATTTGAATTAGCCAGCGCCACTGCGCACGACGTCTCGAAAGATCCATTAGGCTGTCACTTGGCATTTTGCCCTGACAGGAGAAAGGCACGAGTGCGATCATGAAGCTCCCGCTGCCATCCAACACGTTCCCGATCCTAGAGCTCTCTTCACGAGACCAGAACGAGATAAAAGACGTGGCCGAGGCGATCGTGAAGAGGATCATCGAGCAGCACAACGAGCACCTGATGACAGACAACGGCGTGGTGGACAGGCGACTCTGGAAGAAGCTCAAGCAGTCCGAGGACGTGCGCGTGTAAAGAGAGCGCGAGCCCAGCTTCGACTTCTCGCAAAACACTCCAAGCGCTTCGTCCGAGTCGTCAGCAGATTCGAACGAGGATGTCAAGTCGATGGCTTCGCTGCTCACGTTTGGCTCGATCCCAGGCAACCTCGACGACGTCATGTACGGCATGCTGGACCCAACCACAGAAACGATGCAGCTTCGAGCCGCATACACTGACAACGGCGTGAGAGACTGGTCGGTACTGGCGTCCATCATCAAGCTGAGCGTGGAGGATCCGTTTCGTGACCTCAGTCTCAAGTGGATCATCAAGGGTCATCCCCACCTCGTAAGCACTGTGATGCGTCTTCGCGACGCAGTGTTCATCGACTCGAACGGGTTCGCGCAGACCCGAGGCGGCGAGCGCATTGGGTACCACATGCACCATTCAGTGGACATTCCCGAGATACCGGAACTGGACGAGCTTGGTATTGTGCGCTTCAAGCTATCGATCTGCGAGATCTTCCGCCAGCGCCAGGATAACTGCGTCGAGGTGTTCGGCCGGTGCTTGATCAACCCGATGGGCGACGCGTCCGCCGGTCTCGCAGCCACGACAACTGCGGACACGACCGTGACGATCTCCCAGGAAGCACGCTGTGCGCAGATGAAGAAGCTCACGAGGATAATGCAATCAAGGCTGGCCTCTTCAGGTAGCTTTCCCATTCTCGGGTCCAACGCATCATCCCAAGCATCATCCAGCGGCTCGAGTACCGACGCAAACTACTCAGACTCGGACTCGGCGTCGCAAAAACAATGCGCACTGTGCCCCCACAGTGTCGGCGGCGCGCTGTCCTTCACTGGCGCCAGAGAGAAACACTGTCGGATCTGCTCGGAGCGAGTTTGCTCGCGCTGCCGGGTTCACAAGACCCTCTATTTACCCACAACGGACGAGAAGCAGCTCTCGAGCATGGAGACGACATTCTGCATGCGCTGCGTCCATGACGCCGCGAGTGCGAGCTCCGCCAAGTTCGCAGTGCTGGACGTGCTCGCGGCTGAGGGGAAGACTGTGGACTACTCCGAGGCATTCCTCTGGTAATGTTGAGCGGACTGGCGCACGAAGACAGGCGACGAGTTTCTCCGCGACAGGGACTCAAGGTTTGAGAAAGATGCATGCTGGAGAGCTAAACGGTTTAGTTGTGGCGACATTCTGTGATATCCTGCGCTCATAATCATTTCAGCAGCCCTAGCTTTCAGTTATCGCAACAAGTCGGCAGCGATCGAATGACGACTCTCACTTCACGTTGTTTTGCAGTTGAAACGAAATAGGACATTCATCTGTGTGTTTCTGCCATATGAGACTTTGTCAGACAAGTGCGGGACTCTATTTGGACAGGGCTTCTATTATTGTAGTGCCTGGTTTTGGAGTAGAGTGGGGAACAATATTCTAGCACCGGGCTCTAATTGGAGAAATACGTTGGCACACCAGTGCTGTACGTACCGGTATTGCGATGTGACCGTCTCCGAACTGCAGTCAACTTTCGCAAAACAACTGCAACGAAGAAGGTTTTGTAGACTTGGGCTTCTGGCGTCTATTATCAAGCCCAGTTCTGACAATCCATGACGCGCTAGCAGTCACATCGTCGCAGTCAAGAACATGCACGCTTTGTGCTTTCGGATCTGCTGAGTGTGGATCTGTGAATTTGCGGTGGAAGGCAAGAGCGTCGATCATTCTGAGAAGCTGCAGTAAGACAGCTCATGGTCTGCTCAACGACAGTTCCGAGATGTGGGTATTCGTTATTGGACGCTCTCTTGTCGCAAGCAAGATTGGAAAGGAAGGATTTGTAGACCGCCTCACAATCACCGCGATCCACCAGATTGCAGACCCGTTACAGAGCGCACGAGTATCCCCAGCAGCATCCACCAAAACCAAGGCTGTGGTGAATATAAGAGAGAGAGAATACAGGCACATGTGATAGAGCTCGATGCTGCAGCTTGGTCTCGCCAATCCTTCAAAAGTGTCGTCAAAAGAGTTGCTCGGATGCACATGATCGTACACAAAATGTGATCTTGCAACGGTACTTATGTAAGAAGTGTAGGCACTCAGTACCTACTTGCTGTGACAAAATCGTTTGCTTGTCTGTTCCACAAAACGTACCTACGGTGACGACCAGACAAAATGCTGCATAAGTACACCTAACATTCGTTGATGATTGGTGCGAAACATAAGTGCGCTTATATTTGACGAGCTCAATAGGTACAGCATCCTCTGTTGAGTGTAAAAGTGGACTGTTGACCGAACGCGAAAAAATGTCATATTGCACAGGGACGTGGCTCGTCTCCTGTCCTCCTCGCACTCACTTCGACAGTCTCCATGTCGCGACTTATGATGGTCCCGTCCTCACTTCATGATCCCCGCTCTGTGCACCAGGCAGATCAGTTGCCTAAAGCGCCATATCAGGAGAGCGAGCAGCGACAGCTGCAGAGAGCTCACTTGCCGATCTATCCCAGAGAGCGTCCCTACATCGCCTGCCGCCTGATGAAGTTCCCGCTGCCATCCGACACGTTCCCGACGCTCACGCTCTCTCCGGCAGACAAGCGCACGATCGAAGAAGCAGCCGAGGGCGTAGTGAAGAAGACCATCGAGCAGTACTACGAGCACTTGAGCGAGCACAACGGCGTGGTGGACGAGAAGCGCTGGAAGAAGATCAAAGAGCGCGAGGACGTGCGCGTGTACCGAGAACGCAGGGCGAGCGTCGATGACGCCGAGGACAGCAGCAGTAGGTCGTCCAAGTCCTCTGTAGACTTGAGCGAGAGCGCCGAGCTGAAGAAGATGGCGTCCGTACTCACGTTTGGCTCGATCCAGGGCAACCTCGACGACGTCATGTACGGTGCGCTGAGCCCGAGTCTCGAAGCCATGCAGCTCAAGACCGCGTACATCGAGGACGGCATGAGGGACTTGGCGTTGCTGGCGTCGATCATCAAGCCGAGTAAGGAGGATCCGTTCCGAGAACTCAGTCTCAAGTGGGCGGTCAAGAGCCACCCGTTGCTCGTCGGCATCGTGATGCGTACACGCGACGCGGTGTTCATCGAGTCGTCCGGCATCGCGTTGACCCCGAACGGCGAGCGCATCGGATACCATCTCCACCATTCAGTGGACATCCCCGAGATTCGTGAACTGGTCGAGTTCAAGATCGTGCGCGTCAAGGTGTCAGTCTGCGAGTTCTTCCGTCAATACAAGGACAATTGCGTCGAGGTGTATTCGCGATGCGTACTCAACCCCATGGGCGGCGCGCCAGTGAGCCTCGCGGCCACGACCATCGCAGAAGCCGCGATTTCAGTGTCCAAGTATGTCTACTGCGCAGAGATGATGAAGCTCACGCGCATCATGGGCTCTGGACAGCGGCAGCAGCACCACGACACCACATTAGGACTCGACTCGCTCGCTTTAACCAGCGACTCGAGCGACTCGTCAGACCCCGCGGCAGGATCGGCATCGCCTTTATCAACAACGGTCTGTACGCTGTGCACGCAAAACATCGGCGGCTCGCTCTCGTTCGCCAGGTCCAAGGGGAAGGACTGCCGGATCTGCTCGGCGCACTTGTGCTCTCGCTGCCGCGTGTTCAAGACGATCTACTTGCCCACGGAGGTCGAGAAGCAGCTCACGAGTGTGGAAATGGCGTTCTGCACGCGCTGCATCCAGCGATGTTTGCGCTCCAGCTCGGCCAAGTTCGCAGTGCTCGACGTACTCGCAGACGAGGGCAAGTGCGTGGACTACTCGGAGGCGCTGCGCTGATAAGAAGAGGTTGGAAGGGGACGCGACGTGCCAAGAAGCAGCAGGATTTCGATGCTGGGATGCATTCATGTGATAGACAATAGACTTATTTCAAAACAACCACCCAACATATCGAAAGTGACGATGACGCAAGAGCGAGCGATCTTTGTCAACAAGTGTCATCAATTGCTGTCGATCTTCGTCAAAGATCTGTCGCTCGAGCTGTGTCAGTAGATTAGGTTGGAGGTTAGAGGTCTACTGGTTTTAGCTATCTCTTGAGAGGGGTTATCTTGATCGAAACATTGAGCTGAGCTGGATCATCACCTTCACGGATGCTGACTTTGATGCACTGTTTTACTGCATTTTTGAGTATCAGTCCTTTCTGTGCATCCGTTTTTCACACATTTGCGAATTCTCAAGAAGAAGAAATCAGAGCAAAGGTTACGAACGGTTACACTTGTCATCCCAGATTGCTATCTGTGTGCGTTAAAGAGAGGCTGTTGGGTCCATCAGAGCGACATGCAGATCGGAGACTTCATGTCAGACGAATGCCTGGGATCCAACCATCAGGTCATCCGCCACAGCGCACAACCAAGATACAACCTGAAGATTTGACGCCCGCTGCAAACGGAATCCTTTCTCCTGGCGCCAGTCGATGTCGCGGCGTTGCGTCTCTTGATTGATTGGGTCATAACTGCAGCATCAAAACTTCCTCACGCACCTGAACACTGTCGGCGTTGGTCAGTCGACACTTGTCCAGTCGTGAAGAGCTCCCACTGCCAAACTCTGCTGCTCGGCGAGCATTAGCAAGCGCCTCCACAACCAAACCATGAAGTTCCCGCTGCCATCCGACACGTTCCCGGCGCTCGAGCTCTCTCCGGAAGACAAACGCAGGGTCGAAGAAGCAGCAGAGGCGGTCATGAGGATGACCATCGAGCAGTACTATGAGCACTTGACAGTAGACAGCGGCGTGGTGGACGAGAAGCGCTGGAAGAAGATCAAGCAGCGCGAGGACGTGCGCGTGTATAGGGAGCGGTCGTCGAGTTCCGAGGCGCCTGATGGCACTGCGAGCAACTCGTCCGAGCTCTCTGTTGAAGAGTCCAAGACCGTGATACCGATGCTCACGTTTGGCTCCATCCAGGGCACGCTTGACGACGTCATGTACAGCGTGCTGAACTCGACCACCGAGACGATGCAACTGCGATCCGCCTACATCGAGGACGGATTCGTGGACTGGGCTGTCCTTGCCTCAATCATCAAGCCGAGCGAAGAGGACCCCTTTCGCGATCTCAGCCTCAAGTGGATCATCAAGGGTCACCCGAAGCCTCTTGGAACAGTGCTGCGCACCCGAGACGTGGTCTACATCGAATCGTCGGGTATCGCGCTGACACCGAACGGCGAGCGCATCGGCTATCACGTGAAGAACTCGGTCGACATCCCCGAGATCCGCGAACTGGACGAACTCAACATCGTGCGCTCCAAGATTTCGGTCTGTGAGTTCTATCGCCAGCGCAAGGACAATTGTGTCGAGGTGTACGCGCGCACGGCATTCTCTCCAATGGGCGACGCGCCAGCACTCCTAGCTGCTGCATCAGGCGCCGGGGTGGAAGTCTCGATCTCCAAGCACGTGTACTGCGCCGAGATGAAGAAGCTGAGGCGGGTCGTGGGGTCCAGAGACCAGCAGTCACTCCAGACCACCGCTGCTTCGACGAATGGAAGCTCTGTCGAATCAACCAGCGGTCTGGGGACAAGCACAGCAGAACCAAAGCCGTCAACACCAAGCGTGTGTGAGCAGTGTTCTCAGAGTACAGTCGGCGGTTTGCCCTTCACGAGCTCAAAACTGGAGCGCTGTCGGATGTGTTCGGAGCGCGTGTGTTCTCGGTGTCGCGTGACGAAGACTCTGTTTCTACCCACAGCGAAGGAGAAGGAGCTGCGAAGCAAGAGCATGACGTTCTGCACTCGCTGTTTGCTCATTGCTTCGAGTGCCAGCTCTGCCAAGTTTGCTGCGCTGGACGCGCTCTCAATGCAGGGCAAGCCTGTGAACTACACTGACGCGCTGCACTGACAGGTGCATTCTGATCATACAGTTTCCCCACCCCAACCTCGCGACACCTTCCGTCCAGGCTCCTATCCTACCCTCAAGGAGGCACTGGAAGCTAGCAGATAAACACAAAAAATGTACACGAAGTGCTGTAGACTTGCATGGTCGATTCGTTTCGTGTGATGGCTGGATCGAAGGAGACATGCGCCAGACTCCCAAACTCCTGCAGAGTCTCGATCCGCCACCAGTCTCTTCAATATGGTACAAAGTACACAGTACGCAACCCTGTCAAGCTCTGGCACTGGAAGGATTCGGAATGAGCACACGAAGGATCTTGAAAAATGGATACCTATCGTGAGCTTATAGATCGCAGCGTCAGATGCGCCACTCATAGTCGCACTTTGAGTGGTGAGGAAGATGTACCACTCTCTGCACTGTTGATACAGGAGAAGTCCAGCTCGACTTGAGAGTCGAACCAGACGAACTTGCACCACCATTTCCAAACGAATTGGTGGTCGCTGAAAATCAAAGCAGCTTACCAGCATCAAGAGCCTCTGCAGCCCAGACAGGTGCGCTCACAAGTCTCTCTCTCTCTGTCTCTGTCTCGTGTATGGAGATTGGGTCCACAGCAGCAGTTGATTGTCAGAGCTTGGTAAACATTCGTGAGTGCTCACTATTCAGTCAGAACTGCAAGATTCCAAATCGATGATTTGAAGGTCGGCTGTCGTTCCACTGAATCCATTCGTGCAATCATCCCCCAAGCAAACGGAGGAGGTCTCGTCTGACTGAATCGCACTCAGTCGCGTCTCTTGCTTGAGTCCTGCAGACTCGCTTTCTCTTTCGTTTGCGGAGCTCAGACATAACGTAATTTGCGCCACTCGCGAAGAGCTACAGCATCCTCATCGAGCAGCGAGGAACCATGAAGTTCCCGCTTCCCAACCTCACGTTCCCAACGCTCGAGCTGTCCCCTGAAGAGAACCGCGCGATTGAGGAAGAAGCCGAGGCGGTCGTGAAGAAGACGATCGCACAGTACTACGAGCACCTGACAACAGACGACGGCGTGGTGAGCGACAAGCGCTGGAAGAAGATCAAGTCGCGCGAGGACGTGCATGTGTATCGCGAGCGCGACTCGTCCGAGTCCCAGTCTGGCGAGGAGACCAAGATCCCTCTGTCGTCTTTGCTCACGTTCGGCTCCATCAAGGGCACCCTCGATGACGTCATGTACGGCGTGCTGAACCCGAGCACGGAAGAGATGCAGCTCAAGTCGGCGTACGTCGAGGACGGATTCGTGGACTGGCAATTGCTCGCGACGATCATCAAGCCGAGCGAGCAGGACCCGTTCCGCGAACTCACTCTCAAGTGGAATGCAAAGTGTCATCCGTTGTTTGTCGGCGCCGTCATGAGAGCTCGTGACAATGTGTTTGTGGAGTCGTCGGGTATCGCGCTGACGCCGAACGGCGAGCGCATCGGCTACCACGTGAAGAACTCGGTCAATGTGCCACAGATCCGCGAGCTGGACGAGTTCAACGTCGTGCGCGTCAAGCTCACAGCCTTCGAGTTCTTTCGCCAGCGCAAAGAAAACTGTGTCGAGGTGTACTCGCGCTCGGTGCTCATTCCCAATGGCGGCACGCGGTCGGTCGTCGCGGCTACAACAAGCGCCGAAGTGGCGGTCGCGATCTTCAAGCACGTGCACTGCGCCGAGATGAAGAAGCTCACGCGGGTCGTGTGGTCCAGGGACCACCGGCCGCAGCCGCTTCGCAGTGCGTCGACTGCCACAGACGTGAGTTCGTCCAGCCTGACGTCGTCTAGCGCCTCGGGAGGTAGCTCAGTGTCGTCGTCGTCGTCAAGCTGCACGTCGTGCGAGCTCTGCTCTGGGGGCGGTGGTGGGTTGTCCTTCACCAGCTCGAAGCTGAAGCACTGCCGGATCTGCTCGGCGCGCGTGTGTTCTCGTTGCCGTGTGGTGAAGACCGTGCTGCTTCCCACAGAGCTGGAGAAGCAGCTGCAAAGTGAAGACATGAAGTTCTGCACGCGCTGCATGCTCGCCGCGTCGTGCGCCAGCTCCGCCAAGTTTGCTGTCCTGGATGTGCTCGCAGCCGAGGGCAAGCTCGTTGATTATTCAGAGGCGTTGTGATTATATATAGGCAGTGTCGTGCAGTGCTGTGGAGGGAGCAGAGGTGATCCGATACTCTCGCTGTGTGTGAAGCTGTGCTCAAGTGGTGCAACACTCGGTACAACATAATGAATGACGCATGGTCTCAGCCAAGATGTCCAGGTGACCAGACCAGGTTCACCGGCACGTCAATCCATGCGCACATCGAAAGTCCAGACGGCAGCTCTCTCGTTCAGATCTCCGCTCACGTGCGTCATTGAGCTCGGTCTCGCAATCTCCCAAGTCCATTTCGCAAGGTGTCTCGACTGACCAGCAGCAGGAAGATCGGATGCAGGATTTGACACGCGCACTTAGCAGAGGTGCACCGAAAAGCACAGATCTCAGCTGGATAGGTACGCATTGATAAGCTCGTCTTTTCCAGTTGATAAACTTACAAGACACTCGTGTTCTTTTTACAATTGATTCCATTCATTTCGGTCACTTCACTCTCAAACGGACGATCAATAGTCATCTGCTGCTCGTCGGTATGGTAATGCGCGCACGAGATGCGGTCTACATCGAGTCGTCTGGCATTGTGAAGACCCCGAACGGTGAGCGTATCGGGTACCATCTGCACCATTCGGTCGAGGTACCTGGGGTTCGTGAACTGATCGAGTTCAAGATCATTCGTATTCACCTGTCAGTGTGTGAGTTCTTCCGCCAGCGCAAGGAGAACTGTGTCGAAGTGTACGCCCGCAGTGCGATGAACCCCATGGGCGACGTGCCATCGGTCATTATGTCTCTCTCCGTCTCGGAAGTAGCAACCTCGGTCTTCCAGTTTGTCCGCTGTGCCGAGATGAAGAAACTCGCTCGGATTCTGCGCTCCAGTCAACAGCAGCAGCAGGCACAGATTGGCAGCTCGCGCGCGTCATCCACAAGCTCGTGGTCGAGCTCCTTGGACTCGGTGTCCTTGTCACCACCCAGTACGTGCGAGCTGTGTGCTGAGAAAACAATCAGTAGCACCAGGTTTTCGTTTTCCGGTACCAAGGAGAAGCAGCGCCAGATCTGCTCGGCGCGCGTGTGCGCTCGCTGTTGCGTTGAGAAGACTATCTATTTACCCGCTGAGATTAAGAAGCAGCTGACGAGCAAGCGCATGACCTTCTGTACGCGCTGTGTGCTTTCCGCTTCGAGCGCGAGCTCCTTCAAGTTTGCTGTGCTCGATGCGACCGAGTCGGAGGGGAAACCGGTTGACTACAGAGAGGCGCTGCTGCACTCGTAAGGGCTTTCTGCAGCGTGTGAGATCCCACTTTCCGCTGACAGTGGCTATCAGCCAACAGCGCAGGACGCCATCGAATCGCTCTTGCGTTGTTTTCTCAGTGATGCGAGAATGTCAGCGAGCAGTCGTTTCTTCATTAGTGTATTCGCGTGCGAGTTTTTGTTGTCTTAATACCAGTAATCGCTATCCTCGTGCGTCAACGATCCTCAACAGCCAGCAAGGTGAACCTGCGGCTTGCTCATTCTCGCTACGCAGGTTTGGATGAGAGAAAGCGAGTTGGTGCGCGTCCGCAGGCGTCTCGACGCATGTGTTGGCGGCGCATAGAGTGCGTGCACTCAGCAGTCTGCTTATGGCGCCGCGATCAGGCGTCTTTGCCACTCCACTCACTCCTTGTACTGGACAAAATGGCGTCATCCGCGGCGCAACGAGACTTCAGCAACCACCAAGTCGACTGGAAGAGAGAAGAAGAACAAACTATTCATTTGCAATGTCTGACGCGGCGCTGGTGCTTTGTAAAGAAAGTGTTCAGCCATCCAGTCAGACCAGGTGATGAGGATTGGTAGCATCTTCCAGAGCCCTGTATCACCTGTGTGTCCATTTTGCACGCAATGCGCGACAAACAAGAGCACTGCGCAGCGTGCACCTATCTATCGATCGATCTTGCTATCTGGCTTTGGATACGACCAGCAAACGCCACCGTCCCGATCCTGAAAGATCGATTGGCCAGACCGTCCATTACGCCATCACAGCACAACCCACTCTCTCTCTCTCACACACACACACAAGTCGCGCAGCTGCTGATCGTTGTGGTTGGTCCAGTAAGGCACGCAAATCCGAGCCCACGTAACACAGCGAGCACAAGACAAGACGCACAAATCACAAGCCCAGTCCGCCTCAACTCGTTTGCCTGACTTCGTCTTCCCCCATTTCCAAATCTGCGGCCGCGAGCTCAGTCCTCAAACGAAGTCAAGACTCGCGCAGAGCACAAAAAAAAACAGAAGCATGAAGTTCCCGCTGCCCAACGACATTTTCCCCGAGGTGATTCTCTCGGCGCAGGACGCGCAGGCGCTCGAGAACCTCTCGACCGTGCTCGTGGAGGAGATCTTGAAGCAGTACCGCGACTTCACGGAGAACCAGAAGGAGGTCGTGGACCAGACCCGCTGGCGCAAGGCGGCGCGCCGCGAGAACGTCACGGTCTACAAGGAGCGCCACGAGAGCGATGACGACCACAAGGAGAAGTGCGGCGAGCCGGCGTCGCTGCCGCTCGTCATGGCGATCGGGAACCTCAACGGCGACCTCGACGATGTCATGTATGGTGTGATCAACCACACGCAGGAGCTCATGCGCACCAAGTCGTCGTACCTGGACGACCGCATGGTCGACTGCAACGTGCTCGCGTCGATCACCAAGCCGTCGAAGGCGGACCCGATGCGCTCGCTCACGCTCAAGTGGCACGTGAAGGGAAGACCGATCATCATGGGTCCGCTCGTGCGCTTCCGTGACTTTGTCTACCTCGAGTCCACGGGTGTCGTGGTCACCCACACGGGTCAGCGCATCGGCTACCACATCCAGCACTCGGTCGACGTGCCGGGCATCCGCGAGCTCCACGAACTGAGCATCGTGCGCGCGAACCTCTCGACGTGCGCGCTGTACCCCGAGCGTCGCCCAGGTGATGTCGAGCTCTTTGTCAAGTCGTTCGTGGACCCATGCGGAGGTGTGCCTGCGAGTGTCGCGGTCGGCTGCACGGCGTCGGCGGTGCTCTCGTCGTGGAAGAACATCCGCTGCGCGCAGATGAAGAAGCTCAGCTGGCTGCTCAACAACACGCCGTCGACCGTGCGTATGCGCCAGCGCGACGTGTGCAGCGTCTGCGAGCGCAGCATCACGTGGGCGTTCTGCGTGAAGAAGTCGTGCCGCATCTGCCTCGGCAAAGTGTGCTCTCGGTGCCGCGTCAAGAAGAAACTCAACTTCATCTCGCCATTTGAAGCGGGCATCATGAAGAAAGACATGAACTTTTGCACGCGCTGCCTGTACACGGCCAACCAGACGAGCGCTCTGCAGATCGCACTCGATGAAGTGCACGAAGGCGGTGGCGAGCGTCGCAGACACCACCGTCACGAGTCTCAAGACAGCGATGCCGGCGCCTCCAGCAACTGGAATTCGACGCAGTCCGTCTCGTCCCCTCAGTCCGCCGGCTCGTTCAGCCTCCTCGAGACTGCCAGCTGCGCGAGCGACAAGCAGCACAAGAAGAGCTCCAGTCGGAACCACGAGGGCTGTGCTGCTGGTGCCAAGTCTTCGCCTCCATCCTCAGTCAAGTCGGCGGGCTTCTCCACGTCGCTGCCCGACTCCGCGCGCGCGTGACTTCGGGTCCACTTGCGATCGCACTCGTGGTGATCAATTGAGCCATCTGGTGTGGCTCGATGGTATTCGCGCGCACTGTGCGAACGAAGGACACAAGTCGTCCGCGGACCAGGAGTCAAACAAGCAAAACGCACGCTCGAGTTTTCATATTTCGCGGTATATATTTTGCATCAGCGTCGTCATCGTTTTGAGTCTTGCGATAGGTAAGTAACACACCCAGCACTACGTGAAGAAGCAGCTTGTTTGCATGGATTGATTGTGTGCTCAGTCAAATATTTGTACGCAGGCAACCCGAGTTTGTTGTTCTCTCTCTCTCTTTGCTGTGGACCTTGCTTACACGACTCTAGTAAAAAACAATGCGAGCGGACAAGCTCTCTGAAAACTCCACAGGTGCTGAGGCAAGCAGTGGTCCAAAGCCCAGCTGACTTCGTGCTGTAGACTACCATCAACTGGGACAAGAAGACCCATCGAGCGTTGAGGGAAGAGGGTGCAGTCCATCCATATTGGAATGGAGAAGTGCATCCATGTGAGGATACTGCTCTTTCTGTCTGACCTGTGCCGCGTCGTAAAGGCAGCGTTGCAGTAGAGTCAGCTGCTGGTTACTTGATGGTGTGTGTGTGTGATCAGAACTCAGCACCAGTCAGCCAGAGCCTTCTCAATAAGAGACAAATATGAAGTTCCCTCTTCCCCTAGATGTGTTCCCGCGCGTGCAGTTCGCCAAACAGGACCAGAGTGTCCTCCACAGCGTCACCAAGGCGCTCGTCGACGACACGCTCCAGCAATACCACGCGCAGCGGCAGTTCCAGGTGATGACAGCGATGGCGACAGCAGCGAGAAGCTCCTCACCAAGAGGTACGCTCCAGGTTCAGCATCTGCGCAACGGAGTTCCAGACGACCAGTTGGAGGATCAGTGCAGCGTCGACTCGCAGAGATGGCGGCTGCTCAAGCGCCGAGACAACATCCGCGTGTACAAGGAGCGCTCGAGCTTCCACCAGGCTCAACGGGAGCGCCAGCAGCAGCAAGCTCACCCGAATGCCGGGAACACAGTCAGCGAGTCGGCGGGTTTCAGTGACCTCGAGCTTGCCAGCAAACCGCACAATCAGCAGCAAGCAGTCCTGCCCATGATGATGGGGATTGGGAGCGTCCTGACCAACGTGGACGACGTCGTGTACGGACTGCTCAACCACACGCAGGAGGTGGCGCAGATCCGCGCGTCGTACGTCGAAGACGATGTCGTTGACTCGCAGGTGCTCGCTTCGCTGACTCGCCCTTCTGGATCCGAGCCTTTGCGGTCGCTCTCAGTCAAGTGGTGCGCCAAGCGTCACAACGGGATCATCCGGTCGCTCGTGCGGTACCGCGACTTTGTGTTCATCGAGGCGACAGGAAGCACGCGCGACCAGAACGGAGAGCGCATCGCGTACTACCTGATCCACTCGATCGCTGTCCCAGGTGTCCGAGAGCTCCACGAGATGAACGTCGTGCGCGCCGAGATCTCCATGTGCTGTCTGTTCCGCCAGAAGCACGACAGCACGGTGGAGGTGTTCATGAGAGGGTTCCTGAACCCACTGGGGGATGTCCCGCTGAGCACCGCGATGGCGTCCGCTGCCGAGTCGGTACTCTCCATTTGGAAGACAATCCGCTGCGCGCAGATGAAGAAGCTCGCGTGGGAGCTCGCGACTGCAGCTGCGTCCGAGAGCCAACGGCGGGAGGCACGAAACGTCGACTCGTGCGAGATCTGCTGGGAGGGGCTGCGCGCGAGTCTGCACTCGGCGAAGCGGTGCCAGGTGTGCAGACGCCACTTGTGCTCTCGCTGCCGCGTGCCGAAGAAGCTCAACTTCCTCTCGCCAGAGTCGCCCGCGCACGCGGTCCAGAAGAGCGTGCTCTTCTGCTCCTGCTGCGTGCTCAAGTCGACGCAGACCAGCTCGATTGAGCTCGCCGTGCGTGAAAGCGCAGCCCAGGATGCAATTGCAGCTTACGACGCGCACACCGTCACGACCATGTCCCCCAGCTCAGCAGCGCCGTCGTCGACGCGCTCACGCGCACCGCACTCAAGCCCAAAGAGCACCCGGAGCTGCGCGTCGTCTGCGTCGTCGAACTACTACCCGCCGTCCTCTGGGTACTCGTCTGCCGCATCCACGCCGTCCGCGCGAGCTGCAGGGTCAAGACGCGGCTCGCGCATGTCCAGGTGGTTCCAGTGACCGCCGACCGCTGGGGTTGAGACAGTGCTGCTGGTGGGGCGGAGTGTCTGTCGCTCGTGTGTTTGATGCATCCCGTGTGTCTGTGGCGTTGCTGTATGCTGTGGTGTCCACTCATTGCTTCAACGAAGGTCAGAGAGTGCGAGTGTGAGGAGCAGAAGGAGAGATGGCTACATACCGAATCCAGCCGGTTTCTTACTGGTATACATCAGTTTTCTTTTCTGCCACTCGTTTTTCCAAAAAAAGTCTTCCATTTTTTCAACAACAAAGTACGGAGTTCTGCATCGCACACCCTCGATAATGCACGACTTCTTAACCGATTTAGCTTCAAAAGTGTAAACCCGATTGGAGCACGGCTCCCTGTTTAATGTACCTGCATTGCGCACAACTTCGCTCTCTAAAAATAGCTCCTCAAAACCACAGAAAAAAACCCAAAAAAAACAAATAAAACCACTGACCCTTTTGTCTGCGAAAAGTCGTCTGCAGCAACCAGCATCTTGCTGAACAGTCATCCGACTCGCACCTTCCCCATCCCCATACAACAACAGCAGCAGACCAGCAGACCAGCAGATCAACCACAGGCAGCAAGCATGGTGGACGCGGCGGAGCTCAAGAAGAAGTGCGAGGCGCTCAAGGACAAGATCGAGAAGACGCGCGATGCCAAGTCGGACGGCGGCTTCAAGTCCGCGGGTGTGAGCGGCGCCAAGGCGATCCCGGCGACACCCAAGTGCCGTCGCCTGCTGAAGGGACACTTCGGCAAGATCTACGCCATGCAGTGGGGCGGCGACAGCTCCAGTCTCGTGTCGGCGTCGCAGGACGGCAAGCTCATCGTGTGGAACGCGCAGTCCACGAACAAGATCCAAGCCATCCCGCTGCGCTCGTCCTGGGTCATGACGTGCGCGTTCGAGCAGAAGCAGCGCAACATGGTCGCGTGCGGCGGGCTCGACAACCTCTGCTCCATCTTCCATCTGTCGCAGGCGCAGGTTATGCGCGCCACCAAGGAGCTCGCGGCTCACGACGGCTACCTCTCCTGCTGCCGCTTCGTCGACGAGACGAGCATCGTGACCAGCTCGGGCGACTCGAACTGCATCCTGTGGGACGTCGAGTCCGGAGAGGTCAAGACCACGTTCCGCGAGCACGCCGGCGACGTCATGTCTGTGAGCATCAACCCGCACAACCCGAGCATGTTCATCTCGGGCTCGTGCGACTCGACCGCCAAGGTCTGGGACATCCGCACGGGCAAGACCACGCACACGTTCCACGGCCACGAGTCGGACATCAACTCGGTGGACTTCTTCCCCAGCGGCAACGCTTTGGGCACGGGCTCGGACGACTCGTCCTGTCGCCTCTTCGACCTGCGCGCCTACGGAGAGCTCAACAACTTCAGCAACGACAAGATCCTCTGCGGCATCACGTCCGTGTCGTTCTCCAAGTCCGGCCGCTTCCTCTTCGCCGGCTACGACGACTACAACTGCTACTGCTGGGACGTGCTCAGCTCCACGGGGCAGCACATCTACCAGCTGGCCGGCCACGAGAACCGCGTGTCGTGTCTCGGCGTCAACCCGGCCGGCCAGGCGCTCTGCACAGGAAGCTGGGACACGCTGCTCAAGATCTGGGCATAGAGCGAGGAGCTTGTCGAACGTAGCTCTTCCTATTACGAGACGGAGGGACAGAAGCGAGAGAACAAAGAGAGAGAGAGAAAGATCCAGCACTGAAGAGCACCGGGTTTCAAGACGTCCGAGCTCCACTTGTTTCTTCTATTATCAAAGCGTTGGCGTCCTGAAGACTGCGTGTGGCTCCAGTTGGAGTTCCTCTCTAGTAAGCACATAGTACACATCGCATTTGCCCATTCTTTTCCCCCATGACCACCAACCATTCTCTCGTTTAAGAAAAAAAGACAAAACAAGTGTGTTTCTAATTACTTTCGGAGCGTGTGGTGTTGATTGGCAGCTTCCTTGTGTGTTTGTAGCTCTTCATTCCGTTCGTACAGCTTCACTGGAGCACAAAGTCTTTGATGCAGCTCTTCATCTGGCGCACGCGGTCCTCAAGGTAGTCGAGCTGCTGGTGAAACTCGCACCACTCGATGCGATGCGACTGGTTCTTGTCGAGCGCCTGCATGAGTTCATTCGCGAGGTCCGCGATGAGACCGTTGATCGGCTCGGCGTGCTCCCGCAGCTTCTTCTCGAGAGCCAGGGACTTGACGATCGGGTTCTCCATCTTCTCACTAGCAGTAGCAATCTCGCCGCCACCACCACCAGGTTCTACCTGATGCTGAACCTGCTCACTGCGCACCTGCAGCTCCTCGCCCACCAGGCTCTGCAGGATGATCGGCTTGAGTCCCGTGCAGAGCTCCTGCAGCGAGAGCATCGCGTCGCCATTGCGGTCCGCGTTCGTGAACAGCAGCTGGATCTGGGTCGCGAACGACAGACTGCCCGTGCGCGCGTCGTTCTCGATCGCAAACGTGACCCACTCGAGCGCACTGAGTACCCCGTTCTGGTCGCGGTCGAGCGACTTCATGTAGCTGTCGACGATCTGCAGCGACGGCTCCTTGCCGTGGATGAGCCAGAGCAGGATCGTGAGCTCCTGCATGTTGACCAGGTGCTCCTTGTCTTCGTCCGCGACGATGAACGCCACGTAGGACGCCGAGATCATGCAAAACACCTCCATCGAGACCATCTGCGGCAGAAGCGAGTCGCTGATGTCCGTCAGGACGTCTGAGTCAGCGTCAGTCTCACTTTGAGCTTCTGGGGGGAGACGGGATGCCTCTCTACTGCCAGGGCTCGCACCACCACCACCACCACCACCAGAGCTCCGTCGCTTCATGGTGTCCTGCATGGCGCGCACGAGGTAGTTCACCTCACGCTCTTCCGTGGTGGGGCAATAGAGCTTGATCACTTCTTTGCAGGTGCCTGCCGAGCATGCGAGCTGGTGATGCTGAGAAGAGCCGCTAGGGCTAGAACTGGGATCTGCGGCGCCTGCTCGTCCATGGATCTCAACCTGGATCGCAGACTGCACGAACGAGCTGCAGAGCTGCTTGAGCAGCGTGTCGCGGCAAAGCGCTTGAGGTACAGCAGCAAACTCGGTTCTCTCAACGCCCAGTCCGAGAACTCCTTGAGCGAGATCTCGCCGCTGTGGTCCCGGTCGATGGACACGAACGCCTCGTCCGCGAGCTCCTCGAGCTCTTCGGTCCCGGGGCGATCGAGTCCCACGACTTTGCAGAGCCCGCGCGTGGCGCAGAGCATGAGCAGCACGAGCTCGTGCTGCGAGATCTCCTGCGAGTGGTCAAAGTCAAACCTAGGAAGTACACGCATGATAGACAGTGTTAGAGTCTGGGAAGTGATGTGAGGACCCGACTTCGATGAACTTACAGGTCAAAGAGCAGCGGGATCTTGGTCTCGATCGGCGCCTTGCAGCACACGATCGCGACTGCAAACACTTCCACCACGTCCACCTGGGTTTGGAATTGAGAGACCGCGCATTAGCCAAGCTCGAATCGACAGACTTCGGACGACGCTCCATAAATCCAGACACACCCGACTCACTCACTTTGCCGAGCTTCCAGCAGTCGAAGAGCTCAAAGTGCTCGCTCGGGTCCTGGCAGATGAGCGAGAAGATCTCGCCGAACTCCTCGAGCGTGACTGTCATCTTGTCGCCCACGGTCGCCTGGAGCATGTCAAAGTTCTCCTTCGCGGCGTGGTAGTCCTTCACAGATGCTATTTGGCACACACACACACAGACAATAGAGAACAGGAGTTTTGTTAGTTGAAGTCAGCTAGGTCTAAGACAGAACCTGTAGCTTTTGCGTGTCGGAATCCGTCAACGTGCCCTTTTTGTAGTCCTACCAGTCGGACAACTCAACAACCGAACCGCACAGCGCAGGTTAGCAACAATCTCTTTCGCCGCCGAGGACACCATATCGAATGAGCCACGTACCCTCAGAAGTGAATCGTCCTCTTCAATTATGATCTGACTCGGCTGCATGGCCAGCGCATTCCACATGATGTGCCTCTCCTTCTCCTTCAGTCAGCGAGGCGAACGCGACTGGATCTGAAGGTAATGGTAGCGGTGGTGGTGGCGGTGGGGCTATACCCACAGCTCCAAGCCCAGCAGCGACAACAGCTCCACCCCTGCACCAAGCGACGCGGCTGGTACTCCCAGCACCAGTTCTAGCGGTGCGATGATGATCTCGATCCGCGCGCTGCGGGACTTTCTGCAGGAGTGCGACGCAGTCAAACCCGTGCAGGAGATCAACCGGCTGCTGGCGACAGCCGCGGGGCTCTCCATGGACCAGATCCTGACGCAGGACGCCATGATGGTCAGCGCGCAGCAGTTCCTGCGCAAGCTGCAGACGCTGCTGGTCAAGCCCACAGGCAAGTTCCAGAGCAGCAGCGCAAGCGAAACGACAACAAGCGAGAGCAGCATCACATAATGATTGCCCACGTTGAAGTGCTTTCAGAAATGCGTGTTTTTTCTGTGAACTGAAGGAGTGTTGTGCATTTTTCTGCTCTAAGTTGTCGTGGACCACACAGACTTCGTGTTTGTGATGGTTTCGTTCAAAGCCTCATGTTGGCTCCAATTTACATGTCGAAAGCTGCATGCATTGTTCAAGAACACAATGGTGCACTTCACTGGTAGAGTCATTTGTAGCCCCCTGCAGAGGGGTACTATTTCCATTGTGGAAGTGAAAACGAGAGAGTCTGCCACTCAAACAGATCCGATCACTTGAGTATCATCATCAGCAGCAGCAGCAGTGAGTTGCAGCAGCGAGAGCAAGAGAGTGCGGCAGTTGAGCTGCTCCCCACGCGCCTGACTGACCGCGTCGCCATGCCGTCCAAGTGCCCAAAGAAGCGCGTCACGGCCGCGGTCGACACCAGCACCAGCACCAGCACCAGCAGTGGCAGAGGCAGAGGCAACAACCCCACAACGGGCGACATGGCGCCGCTCGAGCAAGTCCACCAGCCGCCTCCAGCTCTGCGTCAACAGCCCAATCTTCAGTACCAGCAGCCGCAGTACTATCAGCAGTACCAGCAACCGCAGCTGCAATACCAGCCGCAGCAGCAGGGCTACTACATGGGTATGCCCAAGGACCAGGAGCTGCTCGAGGACTTTTGCGCGTACCTGGAGAACCGCGTGCTCACCAAGAACATAGCGCTCTTGCGACGCATGCTGACCGAGTTCCTCTCGCGCCAGGAGCACACGCTCGCGCAGTTCAAGTGCTTCGGCGTCAACTTGGTCGCGATCCTGCCGTTCGACGTGCTGGATCAGACCAAGCGCCGCCACGCCGATCTGCTGCTGCGGAAGCCCAAGCACGCGCTGGTGGACCGGACGTGCGTGTTCGAGTTCCTCTTCGCGCGCGTCGCGACCAAGAACCTCGCGATGCTCAAGCAGATGTTCGTCGAGTTCCGCACGCACATGGAGAGCTCGATCAGCGAGTTTGTGAAGCTTGGCGTCGCGGCGGTCAGCATCGTCCCGTACGACCCGCCGCGCGTTCAAGCGGAGCGATTCGCCTACAACCCGTACGCGCAGCCACAGCCGCCGACGTACCAGCCCAATCGGTTTGCTGCTGCGTCCTCTATAAGCCAACAGCAGCAGCCCTACCATCCGCAGCCGCAGTATCATCAACCGCCTCTGCAGTCTTACTACCCGCCGCAGCAATACGTCCAGTCCTATCAGCAACAACAACAACAGCAACACTTTGAGCAAAAGCAGCAGCAGGGTAACCCAATAGGAGCACCAGGCGTGACGCCAAAGCACGAGCGCGCCAAGAAGATCCCGA
>JAASFO010000485.1:0-19939 GCA_023333815.1 Globisporangium recalcitrans
AAAACACGCAGTGGCGGTAGACAATATCGTCAGCCACCTCGCCTGGGCATCATGGACGCACGTTCGAAGAGAGCACAACAAAATGGCTGACTTCCTCGCCAATGTAGCGATGGACTCACGCGGGCGACGAACCCTTACACATCCCACACGCGACAGCGAAGCCACGAGATTCCAGTAGGTGCAGAAGCTCATGGACAACGACATGACCTGCGAAGCCTCGCAGATGCGAACAGGATCACTGATCAGAGTGATAAAGAGATTCCTGGTTTCTTAATCTATTGCGGTAGATAAATAGAATACCCTTTTCTTTCTTTCGTTAAATTCATTCTTCCTAAAATCCTACAATAACAATCCTATTGTGTGAACAGAAATATAACCCTTTTGAGACAACATTTCGGTGTTGGCACTAAATCAAATGGACGAGGACGAATATGCGCTCATCTGCTCGCTCGAGGCGCATCCGTCTGCGTCCAGGCGGCAGCCACAGCCCACGACCACAACCGCAGGTGCACATGCAGACAGTGGAGGAGAAGGCGGCGCTCCGCCCGTGCAGCTCAGCGTGTCAGAGGAGACGTTCGCGGTGATCAAGCGCCAGATAGAGCATCGACGGTTCCGCGCAGCGCTGCGGCTGCATCGCCAGGAGAAGACGCTTAAGAAGTACATCGCGCGGCATGGGAGCCTCAGTGCAGATGCAGCAGGCGGCTACGATGGTGGTGGTGGCGGCGGCGGCGGTGGGGGCGGCATGATGAAGAAGAAGCCGCGCGAGTCGATCTACCAGATCGCGACGTCCGTGGACTTCTCGCCCTGCATGATGGCGCGCGTGCTGCTCGAGGCGAAATACGGCTGGAGCAAGACCACGATCTCGAACTTCTTCAAAGAGGCGCTCGCAGGTGACGATAGTGCCAGTGCGGGTCGTGTGGGGAGAGAGATCAACTGGCGCGGTCTTGGAGAGCTCGAGTTCACGCGGTTGCTGCACGAGGCAGGTTGGCTACCGTTCGAGGTGACTATCGCAATGCTCTCGCTTAATTTACCTGTGTTTGCTTGTATGATCGGTAGGTGCGAGAGTGCATCGATCGTGACGCGTACTGCTCGCCGTTCGCAGATCGCATCCGCCACAACATGGGCGTCGAACACGAGTACCTCTTGCTGGAGAAGCTGCGCAACCGCAAGCTCGTGTACGAGAGCGAGGACATGCTGCGCGAGAAAGGGCTTTCCAAGACCCCCGACGTGCGGCTGCTGCTGCCCTTTGGTGTGCGCGACCAGCAGGGCGATCTCCGCGTTGTGAACTGGATCGACAGCAAGGCTATGTTTGGCGACCGCCACACGCACGAGACCGAGAACGCGAGCCAGGTGCTTTTGTCACTGTTGTTTATTATTGCACAGCATCATCACCCTACTGATGGTATCAACACTTACTGTGCTTCGCAGCTGCAAGGATACGTGAATCGGTACGGCCCGGGCATGGTGATCTACTGGTTCGGCCACGTCGCCAACCTGAGCTCCGACAGCGACGTGCTGATCACGCACGAGTTTCCGCAGCGGATTGAGCTCCCCGGCGGACTCGACCCACTGGAGAGCGTTGGGGAAACAGAGGAGAAAGCGGCGCTGACGCTCGAGACCCAGCGAGTCGTCACGACGTTCGACAGCGAGTGGAACCCCGTGTCGACTTGCCACTTCGTCGAAGGATGACACCAAAATGTCAACAGCCTCATGTCCAGCGCAGTAAGACGCTGAGAGCCTTTCGAATGGAATAGCGTGCTTATAAAATGATGTACTCGTCGTTTATAATTTATCAGATCACACAGTCAGTCCATGACTTTTCTGTTTGTAAGAATCGACAGCCATGTTACTAACTAGCTTGCTGCAGATCGAACAGTAACATGCTGATGAAGTGTGTCATGGTACTGTCAAGCCTGTTTGATTTAAATGTGCAAGAGCACAATATCGTCAATCGTCCAGATCCAAAAGCGACAGGCTTCGTCATGAGCATCGCGATGATGAAGACGACGATGGCGCTCGTGCTGTGCGCGCTCCTGAGCTGCGCTGTCGCTGCAGCTGCTGCGGGGAAGAAGGACTATGAGATCGTCAGCTCGTACGTGCCTCCCGCGTTCTTCAATCCGCATCGTAGCGTCCACAGATGCTCTCATCCTCTCCACGCTTTGAACTCCTGAGCTGACGATGTTGCGAATGCGATGATCGTATCCCCATTGCATGCTGGCACAGGCTCGTCGAAGACGACTCGGATGTCGTGGTCGTGCGCCGCAACCAGGTGCTCTTCATGCTCTATGACGAGACGATCATCGGCGCCGAGTTCGACGACCCGGACATCCGCCTGCAGGCTGCGTACCCGGGCTTTGCGATCATGCAGTCGGCCGCGTACATGGACCGCAAGTTTGAGAAAGCGGCGCAGATCGGTCTGGGCATCGGCACAGTGCCGAGCTTCCTGCGCGCAATGGGCATCCCAACCGGTACGCGTGTGGACACTTTAACAGCGTTATGTGCGTGGGACTTGGACGTGTTGCATTGAAAGCTGTGTGGTCAATTCATGCGTTAGATGTGGTGGAGATCAGTGACGCGGTGGTGTGCCAGGCGACCAACTACTTCCAGTACGAGCGCTGCGAGGACGACGACCCCGAGGACTGTGTGAACGGCAAGACGGTCGTCACAGACGGCCTCGCGTTCCTCAAGCACACACCCGAGACACCACTCTACGACCTCTTCATCATCGACGTGTACACGGGATGGAACCCCGTGGCATTCTACGTGCAGGAGGTGATGCTCAACGTGCGCGACAACTGGCTGCGAGGACCTTCGGGCGTGTTTGTCGTGAACTTTGTTGGGCTCTTCAACGGTCCGCACGCTGTCGTGCCCAAGTCGATCTACCGCACGCTCCAGTCCGCGTTCAAGCACGTCAAGTGCTTCCGGTACGAAAGTGCCTAGTGTGTGGTACAAAGCACATGATGTTTATGGTGCTGATTGTGTGGAGCTATGGTTTGTGTGCGTGCTTACCACATTGTTGCTGCAGTGAAATGGACAACATCCAGGACGAAGACGCGTCGAACATTGTATTTTTCGCGTCGAACGAGCCGTTCACGTTCAACGTGCCGACCCACGGCGACTACAAGGACCCGATCTACAACACCTACTTCTACGTACGTAGTGTACCCCGTGTCGTGTCCCCTCCCCCTTTTGATGCTTTCTCTGAACTCACTGCTATTTGCTCTTAATGTCATGGTCTCAGATCGTCTCCAATTTTCCGACGTGGGAGGTGAGCAACCCACTTTTGTATAGCGATAGAGGCAACATCAACGTCTTGGCCGATAGGATATCCTGACTTGACTTGATCCTCCTCTGTGCACCAACCACTGTGTGCTTTGTCTTAGATATTCACGGATCTGGACGCGAGTGTCGAGGTGGAGGTGGAGCAGGGTGTGGGGGGCGAAGAGGTCACTTTTGAGACCACGACGACGGAAGCTTCACGCTCGCCTGCCTCTCCTGCTTCTTCGGACGTCTCGGCCGCCACGACTGCGCGTGCGCGCGTGCTCACGCAGGAAAACCACGGACAGGACGAGTTCCAGGACACGCACGCGTTCACGAAGAAGCACATGCGCGACCGCGTGGTGGACCAGTTCCCGCAGGCTTACTGGGATGAGGTCAAGGAGAAGAGGCGCGCGAAGACCAGGAGCAGCGAGAAGAGCGCCACGGAGACCAAGGAAGAGCTCTGAGCGCAGACCGCAACCTTGTGAGCTCGATTCGACTCGTTTTGGCATGGGAGTTGCAGCGCCTGGAAAGCGAATGAGGGCACCGGATGGTGTCTATGGCTCACGATGCATCTCTCGATTTGTATCGTGTTTATCACCAAAAAATGTGTTCCGCCTACTTTTACAAATCCTACTTTATATGAAGTGAGTGCCTTCAACTTACATGAGTCGCCGCTTCTTGTCGCTCACAAACTCTTCTTCGTCGGCGTCCCCGTTCGCGACGATCTGGTGCACAAGGTTCACTTCCGCGACCGGCAACTCGAGAAATTGGCTCAGCTCCTGGTACTCGCGCAGCAGACGTCGCCCTTTCTCAATGTTCCACTCCTCGACCTCGAGCGTCTTCGCCTGCTTCAGCCACAGCGACGCCTTCTGCACGCGATCCTCGATCGTCATCTGGATGTGGTAGTACTCGACGCGAGGGAACGCGAAGTTCGGCTGCTTGATGTCCTCCAAAAGCACCACCAAGTGCGAGTATTTCGGCGCGCGCTCGCAACCGAGCACCATGCGGCACGCGCGCAGACACCAGTGGATCGCACCGAGGCTTCCCTGTGCAGCGTCCAGACCGATCTCCAAATCTGTCACGCGGTGCATGATCGCCATCACCTTGGCTTCCTCTGCTTCGTAGTTCATGCGCGCGAGCGACTCGGGTGCGAAGTCCGAAGCAAAGCTCTGGGTGTACGACTTGACCGCGAGCTCGAGCTGCCGCACGAGCTGCATATATTCGAGAAGCTCCAAAGCGCCAGGAGGCAAAGCGATGAGAGACGAGTGCAGCTGCGTCAGGAACGTCTCGACGCGAGCAAACGCTGGACGGCGACCCACAAAATCTTTCCGCAGCGCCTTCTTGTCCAAGTAGTAGAGGTTCTGCTTGATCGCACATCGCTGGCAACGAAACGCTTCAATGTGATTCATGACTTCGAACGGCATGGCGATGCACACGGAATGGTACCACTCGTCGCAAAAATCGCAGCAGATCATGGACGAGTCCTCTGCACCACGACAGTGGCAGAACAACGGCACGCCCTGCGAGCCCAGTGTTGGTCGCAAGTGGATGCTGCCGGGGAAACTCGAGTCGCTCTGCTGCTGTTGAGTCTGTCGCTGGTGGTGCCCTCCCTCACGATGGTTCTTCGGCTGACAGTCAGGACACACGAACGCTCTGGTAAGCCCAGCTCTGTTGCCACCGACTGGGTACTGATCCACGCACTGGATGTGGAAGAACGAGCCGCATCGCTGACAAGTGATCGTGTTCGGTGGGTCCGACAGCACTTGCTGGCACACGCAGTGCAGTCGCGAGTACGGATGGTCCTTGCGGTTGTACAACGAGTGGAACTTTTTGATTGCAGCTTGGAGAAAAGCTGGCAAGCCACCATCGCCTTCCGTTGGTTTCAAGAAAAGACTGTGCACAGCAGCATACCAGCGTCGGCAGTCTTGAAGGCGTCCGTGGATTTGACGTCGCAGTAGAGATGTCGTCGGAACAAACCACGCGTCAGCTTCGTCGTAGAATGCCTCCACCTCCTTCAGTCTCGGCCGCATACCCGCTGACTCGCTCAAGTCGATCATAAACTTCGCTTTGCCTTCCCACGACCGACACCTTGTCAGGCGATCAGAGAGCTCACGCAGTTGGTCCGGCGCCACAGGTAAGCTCTTGAGACGATTCAGCATGACCTCGAGCTCTTCGGAGCTCTTTGAGTGGTCCTCTAACGCAGCCTGCAGCTCGACAGATTCCGCTTCCGTGACGCTCAAAAACGAGCGCAGCATCTCCACTTTGGAAATGCGAGCCTGCTCATCGAGGCTCAAATTGTCTGCACTTGTAACCACGAGGCGACAGGCAGTTTCGGTCACAGGGGCTTGCGTCTGCGGTTGGTTTTTGTAATCGCCACCAGTTTGCATATCGTTGCGATTTCTCTCGATGCTCTTCGCGATGATGGTAATCACAGCGTTCGCGGAGACGAGCACCTCGAGATACTGTCGAGCGTGCTGCAAGCGAGAACCGATCCCGTCTTGATGGCTCAAGCCCATGGTTTCGATCTGCTCGCTCAGCTTCCCGATTGACAAAATTGTCGTCTGGTGTTCCTTGCTTTCAAGCCACAGCCCCTCTGAGTCGCGAGGATCACGAATGTTGAGCGTCAAAGTTGCTTCTTTCTGCTGGATCAACTCGATAGACTGGAGAATCGAGTCAGCCGTTCGCTGGCATTCGCGCCAATTTGTGAGTAGCTGCTCAACCAGTTCGATCTTCTCCGGCAGGGCTGCAAGCTCTTCCGCGGCTTTGACTAACTCCAGCACTGCTTGCACTCGGACAGCTTCGTCATCCTTTCCCATTTGGTTCTGGAGAAACTGTTCAGCTTTTTCAGTCCAGCGTGCTGCATTCTCAATCGCGAACTCGAGCGTATCCAGGCGTTCTTGGCTGATCCCACCGCACTGCAAGCCATCAGAAAGCAGCTTCTTGAGAACCTGCACGCTCGGTTTCTTTGTTCTAGCACCATCGCCATGCGCTTCTTCGATGATCTGCGCAAACTCGTTGTTGTACACCTTATTCCAGTCCTCGACTTGCTTGAGTCGCGTCTGCATGGACGCCAGGATCGTCGCGATGTGTGCAATGTCGTAGCGATGCAGGTACACATAGTGTTTCGTACTGTCGCACTCGCACATCGACGAGTAATGCTCCACACAACCAACAGCAGATTGGTGACGACACTTTGTGCACACGACTGCTTGCAGGTAGCAGTACTGCTTGCACGAGATACAGCGCAGCCCTTCATTTTTACCAGATTGCCCAGCCCAAAGCACCATTCTCGTTGGTCGTGTCGCAATGCTCATTTTCAATTTCGGACTGCTTGATGACATGCTCATCTTCGTCGTCCTCATGAAACCGGTCGGACCTGGCGCAGGCGTGTCCTCTTTGTCATCACAATCGGCAGTCGACATCATCCGTTTCTTGCTCGATCGCACCGGCATCCCGCCTCCTGAAATGCTGTGGTGGCGCTCCTCGTACTCTGCCATCCACTCCTGGGTCGTCACATTGTGCGCTGCAACGTGGGCTTCGAACGAAACGAAGTCGTCGTAGAGCTGCTTCGTCGCTGGGAACAGAAACTTTGTTGCTGACTCGTAGTCAAACGCGCTGCTCTCTACCAGCGTCTCAGCGAGCGAGCACACCAAAGCTTCGTGGGAGAACACCGGCAGCTTGCTAAACTTGCGGTACTTCAAAACCGACTTGGCTCCCCAAGGCAGCCAGTCCACTGTTGCAAAATTTACAGCCTCCGCGCAGTTGAAGCCATTGTTGAAGCCGCCATGATACGCGGACGGGAACGTCACCATGAACTCGTTCGGGCGATGGGTCGCACGATACACAGGCACGCCATGCTTGATCAACGTGTCGGGAGAAAACATTGTCACCAGCTGCAAGTGCAAATCCGGCTGGCTCCCAAACAGCTCCGGAGTTAGCTTCTTCATCGTCTCTTCAAAATGATCTGCTTTGTTGCACGGCACTCCATACCAGGTCTTTGGCGCGCCGCAGTGGTTGTAGCTCATGCTGTAAAAGTTGTGGTCCTCGACGTGCCAGCAAAAAGTCGAAAAGCACATGCCCATGTAGATCCACGGCACCATGACCCCTTTGATATCTTCATCGAGGTGCTGCAGCACTGAGCCTGGGAGCTTCGGCAAGTTGTTCAGATTCCAGTCGTCGTTGGCGTACGTTCGAAGCAGCTCTTCGAGGCTCGCGCCGGATTGAATGGCATCTTGCAGACCGTGGGAGAAAAACTTGCTCATTTTCTGGACAAAGTCATATCTGTCGCTTGAAGTGGCATTCTTCAGTCGCTTGGAGACGAGGCGCAAACACTTGAGGTACGAGTCTATCCGAGGAAAGCCGCTTCCAACAGACCCAGTGTCGACGTCACTTCCGTACTCGACCTCCAGTCGCTTCTCGTGCACCGGGATGCTCAGCAGCCGCCAATATTCCTTCTCGAGCTCCAGATCTGTCAACTGCTCTGCTTCCTTGTCGCTCTTGAATCCGAAATACTCTCGCTTCCACGCATCGGCCTTCTCTTTGTACGCCGTCACGTTGTACTCGCTGCCCATCTCAAACCCAAACTTCGGATTGAGCTCGTGCTCAGTCGAGTACGATTCTTCCACACAGGCGCTGCAGTACCAGTCCCCTAGAGGTACATCCTCGAGAGGCGGGTCGAGACAGAACAAGTGGTGGCCGCCATTGCAGCTATCGCACAGCAGCATTTTCTCCCAACAATCGCCGCGAAGACACGTCTGACAAATCTCGCTCTTGTACGCCAACTCGGCAGCCTCGCTGCTCGCATTTCAAGGATGAATCACGAAGTTGCTGTTAGCACACAAACAACCAGCATCCAGTAGAGTGCAAAATACAGCTGCAGCAGTACTCACCGATCCCAGCCATTGGCGATGATGATTTGCATTGTCGCCAAGTCGATACTGTCCCGACTTCCGTCTTTCAGGTACTTGATAGCCACATGAGGCTTCTTGCCGCCAAACACGCGTTTCACCTGTGCAAGCACAGCGCCACACTCGGGAAAGAAATGGTAGAATTTCTGTCCTGGGTAGATTTCAGGAGCCTCTAGCCGGTATTTGCGAGCAGTGTCGGGTTTCAGCGCGGATGGCTCGAGGTTGTCAGGGATCATTGTTGTCGTCGATGACGGCGACGCCGGGTCTTCACTCAGCTCGTCAAAGCCCTGATCCTCTCTCTTCACGCGCACGTTGGTCTTCTCTTGCTTTGGACTCGATGCTTCGGTTTTGATACTGCCATCCCTACCAAACATCGTGTCGTTCTCCTCGCTGCTGGTGTGTCCTCCTTCAGAAAACAAAGTACGCTTAACACGTTTACTGCTGGGGGATCCATCCTCATCAGCGCCATCAGCATTACCTTGGGTCTCATCGCTGCTGTGGCTTGTTGCCGTAAGACCCCCTTCATCCTGCGTCTTCGTGCTGCTCCGTGTCTTTGAGTGCGGGGTCGTGGTGTTTGCCGTCGTCACCGTCTCCGCAGCTGACACAGCGCTGCCTCGTCCAGTTCGACTGCTCACTTCTGGGGTCTGAAAGGTGTTGGCGCTAGCTTTTGCTTCTGCTTCGTGCCGCTCGTACGCTAACAGGTTCGCCTCGTAGAGGTTCTGGTACGCGTCGCAGATCGCGTCGTCTGGGTGGTCTGCAGACCGCGTTCGCCCCACACGGCGCACGACCTGCGGCCAGACCTTCGCCGCGCACACCTGATCGTACCCGCCGCACTCCACGACGGTATTGTACAGCAGGCGCAGGTTCACGAGCTGTCCGTGCACGCGCGGCATCTCCTTCATGGGCGTGCTGTTGCGGTAGAGGAACATGCGCAGCGCTTCGACAAAGTTGCCCTCGGCGCGCGAGTGGCCCTCGATGCAGTTGAGCTGCTGCACGCGCGTGCGGAAGCGGAACGTCTTCTCGTTGATCGCAAACGGCGGCCGCCAGCCCGCAGGCGGCACGATCTTGCAAATACCCGCCTGCTCTCCAATGTGCCGGATGCTTTACACAAAAGAGTCATTCACAGACACTGTCAGTCCAAGCTGGTTCAGCCCATTGGGTGCAGTGCAGTGCACACACACACACAAGAGGCACGCAGAGGCACATGAGCACAGAGAGAGCTGTGGCATTGGCGGGTGGAGATGATCCTCAGAGAGTGAGAGACACCGAGATGCGTCCACTTGCACAGATGAACCGTGCGCGTGCAGCTCCATACAAAGTCTCCAGCATCAGCTCGCCGCCACAACACCGCGTCGCCCACGCACACATGCACACAGACACACACGGACAGGCAGCCGTCATGAAGCCCGCCTGCACGCCATGTTCTCTCTCATCTGCACGAAGGTGGTGGCGTAATTTACCTGGAAATATATTTCAGCGGGTTCTTGAACTGCTCGAGCGTCGGGTGGAACACGGGGCATGGCGGACAGATGTACCCCTGCGTGTCGGTGCTCTGCGCGTCCCAGTCCATGTCTGCCTGTGCGTCCTGTGAGAGATGGAGAGATCGAGAGAGGGTGCTGGTGCTGCCTTGCGGGTCTGCTGCGGCGCCTGTGGAAGAAATCGCGGCGCCTCCTTCTTCTTCTTCTTCTCGTGTCTGCGCTTCTTGCTTGCAGATGAAAAAGTGGAGACTCTCTGATGCAAAATAAATGCTGTTTCTGTCGCACCCTGTAAATGCGCGCACGCGACACGACGTGATTTAAACAGCTGCACGCACGACGCAACGTGTTCTAGCCAATCTGGTGCTCAGGTGACGGCTCTGTATGCACCCTTTTTTTCTATTCTGATAGAAGTGAAGCTGTTTGCATTTGCAAAACGTGGTGCAGTAGAGGTGCTGAGTGGTAAATGAAGGTGGCGCTGCTGTGAGAAAGTGATTCGTGTCTTTTTACACTTTGTGTGAGGTTGGAAGGGTTTCGGTAGTTTACGGATTGCTATTCGTCTTGGCGACTCTACTGTGCACACCACAGCTCTGTGACCTCGTTGTTTGGCGTTCGCACAACGCAAAGCGCCGACTTCCACTCGCGTCCCATGCATCCAGCCATTGCGATGGCCAGCCAGTGACGTCAATAGCAATGATCGCATTTCGTGTTGCATTGCTGCAGCCAGATTGTGCTGTCGATACAAAAGGCAAGTCGTCGGTCTGACTTTCTTTTTCGTGCGCCAGCACAGTTGCACCTTGCAAGCGAGAGCATCATCTTCACGCTTGGTCACTCGAGCGAAAGGAAACGGTAATGCACGCAAAGAAAGCACAGGGGACACATATTTTCGGCACTGCTTTTTTTGTCTTCTCTACTCATCCTGCCAGCAGTCAATCCGCCGATGGTGCTCTCACGCTTTCTTTTTATAGTCCACCGAGAAGCAGAACAGGGTTGCACCAACACCTCGAGCCGCACGACCAGGACCTCCATACAAGTGAACAGCAGCAGCGTGTGAAGGAGAAATGAAAAGGATCAGCAGCGACAAGGGCGATTGATGTTTTTACTCTACCGCAAGCGAAGATGTTTGTTCTTGTTTGAGTGTGTGCCAGCACCGCAAAACCAGAGACGATTGGTGCAAAGTTTCGTTTTGAGAGCTGTGATTGGGTATAAACATCCACAAACTTTGGTGAGGTACAAAGAAGCACGCAGTAAGTCCGATCACTCGATTTCGAAGCGCATCGATTCCAGCATTTTGGTCCACGAGCTGTCCTTGCATTGGCATGGCAAGCACGCATATGTATGCGCGCAAACCGCGCTTGAGTAGTGCCATGCAATCACACCATTCTATTGCTCCTGGGCGGATCGCTGTAGGGTCTCAGTACATCTCTGTGATAGATAAAAGCAAGAGCAGATCGCTCACGTGTCTCAGTACTCCAAGTCCATTTACCTGTTTGTGTACCGGTATGCTCTAGTATTTTCTGGTTATGAGGTTCTGAAACCGGTATTTTTCTGTGGCAGGTTGAAAAGACTGCGAAACATCAGAACTTGGTGCTAGAAGCACTTGTTTGCCTGGGAGTTTATCTTTTAAAGCGCGCGTGTGCTTTTCCGATAGAAGCAGACAACCAGCATCAACTCGAACTAAAGAAACCGCTGTTTGCTTGCTTTGTTTGGCGCCATCAGAACGAGCCATCACTTGCATTCTTCAGGCAGGCAGGGAAGGCGTCACGGACCGTCGCGACAGGCAGCACAGGCAGCACCAGCCACTATAGACCACCACCACCACAGCAGCAGCAGCAGGAGCAGCAGACACAGCCGCGCGCGCGTGCAGAGTACGAGTACGCGTTTTTGTGAGAGCAGGGAAGGGAGAAGAGAGAAGCATGGTGGAGAAGCGACGCAGCCCTCCTGCGTCGTCGGAAGGAGCAGCAGAGAACGACGGCGCCGCACAGCGCAAGAGGCTCTATCGCGACAATGATGATGGCGGTGCAAGCAGCAGCAGCGCGTCAGCGGACAGCAAGACGGAGATCGTTTCGCCCGTTGTGGCGCCGATGAACTCGTGGTCGCAGGAGACGGTCGACATGGAGGATGCAGAGATCGGCGACGTCTCGATGACGACAGTGGCGTCAACCCAGGACGAGCTCGTGGGACAGAGCAGCGAGGAGCAGGAGGATCGGCAGCAAACGACGATGGCAGACAGCGAACAGGCAGTCGTAGCAGAAAAGCAGGACGCAGGTGGTGGTGGCGAGCAGCAGGATGGCGAAGGTGAAGCAGAGGAGGAGGAAGTGGCCGAACTGGACGAAGAAGAAGGAGAGGACGAGACCGCGCTGGAGGACGACATAGAGATCCCGCAGACGCCACCGTCAGTGTCGCGTGCGAGCATTTTGTCCCGAAGTCCTGCTGCTCGCAGTGGTCCGAGCATGAAGCTCGACCCGTCAGGCAGTGCGAAAATGTACCACGCAGGCATCAGCAACGCGACGACAACAGCAGCAGGTACCAGCAACTCCATTCCTCGTGTCCCGTCGTGCCCGACTGTGACTTTCCACGACTTGTTCCCGCTGGTGACCGACCACGGACGCATCCAGACTGCCACCCAGAAAGACGCGCTTGGGAAAGAGTGGCGCGTGCTCTGGTACCCACGCGGCCACTTTATGGACGACGAAGTCGTCAGCATCTTTGTCGAGATGGTGGTCGATGACGAGCAGCAACAGCAGGAGACCGATGTGGAGACGAGTGGCGACAACAGCTTGCTGCTTGGCGACGGAGAAATCGTGACTGTGTCGACCCGGTCCGTGAGGGTGGAGATCACGCTCTTGAGCCAGAGTGGCGATCCGGCGCGGCATCGAAGCCAGATCTCGGGTGTCCACAAGTTTTCGCCTCAGAGCTACGAGTTTGGGATGAGCAAGTTCTTCGCGCGGAAGGAGCTGCTGAACCCCGAGAACCAGTTTCTCACGGCCGAAGGGAACGTGGAGATCGAGTTGAGCTTGCACACAGTCGACGGTGGTGTGGATGGCGATGGAGACGACGACGAAGGTGTGGCTTCTGACGGCTCGAACGCGGCGATTTACCCTCCGACTAGCCCATCGCTGTCCAACATCGGCGGCGGCGCTGGCAATGATGACACGCTCACGTCACAGTACTTGTCGTACGACTCGAAAGCAGAAACAGGTATGGTTGGTTTGAAAAACCAAGGCGCGACGTGCTACATGAACTCGCTTCTCCAGACGCTCTTCCATCTTCGCGCATTCCGACACGTCGTGTACGAGACGCCGTCCGAGAAGGAAGACACGAACGACTCGGTCTCGCTGGCGCTGCAGCGCGTGTTTTACCGTTTGCAGACAAAGAACAAGGCAGTGAGCACGAAAGAGCTGACGCGCTCGTTTGGATGGAGCCAGATCGACTCGTTCATGCAGCACGACGTGCAGGAACTGTACCGGATTCTCTGTGACCGACTCGAGGAGAAAATGAAAAACACCAAGGTCGACAGCGCGATCAAGAGACTCTTTGAGGGCAAAGTGCGGTCGTTTGTCCAGTGCGTGAACGTGGATTTCCAGTCTTTCCGTGACGAGAGCTTCTACGATCTGCAGCTGGACGTGAAGGGCTGCAAAGATATTTATGAGTCGTTCCGAAAGTACGTCGAGATCGAGATGCTGCAGGGTGACAACCAGTACGAGGCTGAAGGTCACGGCAAGCAGGATGCGAAAAAGGGCATCCGCTTCTTGCAGCTGCCACCAGTGCTGAACATCCAGCTCAAGCGCTTCGAGTACGATCCGATGCGCGATGGGATGGTGAAAATCCACGATCGCTTTGAGTACCCGAAGACTCTGGTGCTCGACGATTTCATCTCGAATGACGACGACGCCGCTCGTGAACGCGAAGAAGAAAAAGCAAACGAGCCAAGCACATCGACGCGGAGCTCTCACGTTTATCATCTCCACAGTGTCCTCGTGCATAGTGGGGATGTGCACGGAGGTCACTACTACGTATTTATTCGTCCGGGCAAGGATATCGCGAAGAGCAGCAGCTGGTACAGGTTCGATGATGATCAGATCTCCGTTGTCGATGAGCAGACCGCAATTGAAGGCAACTACGGGTCGGCATCCTCTTCTGGAATCGATTCGGGTCCGTCGACGCCGCTCTACTCGTCGATGCTGAGCTCGCCTGAAAAGTCCTCCAGTAGTGGGAACGTCAATTTCCGGTCTGCTGATGCGATCCCTGATGATGATCGCACCGACGATGTGTACGACTACAATCGAAGCAATGGCGCGCAAGACCTGCCTGGAACAAGCGCTTCAAACAGCTTGATGCTGCCACTGGGGCGGAGCTTCTCCAGTGCGTACATGCTTGTGTACGTCCGCGATGGTGACAACGACATTCGAAGCATTGAAGAAATTGATGGCGATGCTGAAAAACAGATCGACACCAAGGACGCGCCAGAGAACCCGATCAGCTCGGACGCTGAAGACACTGAGCTGACGATCCCCGAGCCGCTCGTTCAGCGATTCCACGAAGAAGAGAAAGCGAGTGCGCGACGCAAGAAGCTGCAGCAGACTGAGCATCTCTACATGACGATTCGCATCGCGACCGATACGAGTGTGTCCAAGCTCAAGAAGATCACCAAGACGATTGATTTCTCATCGTTTGGCAACAATGTCTGCGTGAGAATACGCATCAAGCGTACTGCCTCAATTCGTCAATTGTACCAGCGGATCTACAAGAAAACAGGCGTGCCAGTGAGTCGGCAGCGACTGTGGAAGGTCATCACCCGCGAGAATCGAACCCATCGCCCAGATTCGCTTGTGGATGCAGACCTGGTCGATTGCGTGGAGAAGCTGATCGATGACGATTCGTCTCCAAAGACGCCAGTGAAGTTGTTTTTGCAGATTTTGAGCGAGCAGGCTGTCGAGGGTCTTGAAGCGATGAGTGCGCCGAGGAGCAACAAGTTGAAGAGGAAGAGCGTCATCCACCGACACTTTCTGAGCGAGTTCGCGCCTCCTGAGATCCCTCCTGCGAGCGACGACGGAGTGAAACCCGATGGCGATGAAATGGTCGAAGATGACGACGAGGAGGAGCTATCGGGCATTGTGGGAGATGCTTCTGCAGTGGTCGCCAATCCAGCAGCTCCATTGCTGAATCCCCACGAGATCCTACTGTTTATCAAGTTCTACGACCTGGGCAAGAAACTCGGGGATCGGTTGGAGTATATGGGCAACATCGTGATCGACGCGCGCAGAACTGGCGCCGAGCTGGCGAAATATTTGCACGAAGCGCTGAAGATCCCGTTCACGACGCAGCTGGTTCTGTACGAAGAGGTTATGCCGCTCTCCGTGTCGGAGATTGAGATGGACACTTCGTTGGAGGTCGCTGAGATCCAGCACGGCGACATCATCTGCTATCAGTACGCCGAGGAGGAGGAGCCAATCAAAGAAGCACCAGGAGCCAAAAGCAGCAGCGACGATGACATCGACGTTGACGAACCTGCCTCTTCAGCTGTTGCTACGAAAGCGGAGAAGTACCCGGATGTGCCGCTGTACTTTCAGTACTTGCTGGATCGCGTCGAAGTGGTGTTTCACCGGTACCGCTTCCCGGACGAAGACTCGTTTCCGCTCGTGCTCCTGTACAGCAACACGTACGACGAGATCATCGACGCCGTAGCTGAGCATCTCGGGTTCGCTGGCGACCGGCGTTTGCTCTTGCGACTGTACCAGCACTCGCCACTCAACAACTTGCCGAAGAAGAGCCCGCTGCGCCACTCGAAATACGCCGGCAACGACCGCGTGACGCTGGACGAGCTGCTGACGGAGTACATGGAGCGCACAAACATCATGTACTACGAGGTGCTGGCCAACCCGATCACGGAGATCGAGGCGAAGAAGCAGGTGGCGGTGCATTTTAGCATTTATGACGCCGACATGGCTTTCGTGGACCCTGCGACTCCGCGGATGGCGCGCCGCGTGGAATATCTCGTGCTCCCGGACGCGACTGTGAAGGACCTGGTTGTGCAGATCCGGCAGTCGTTCGAAGTGCCGCCGGCGACATTGTTGCGCGTGTGTGAAGTCTCGCAAGGTGGCACGATGATCCAGAGCGTGTTGAGCGAGAGCACGCCACTGGAGAGGTTCTGGCTGTCGTCGTCTTCGGGGTACTCGTCGAGCACAGAACACGCGCTCTTTGTGGAGAGAGTTTCCGGGGAGGATTTGCACGAGCAAGGAGGAGAATACGGGATAGCGATGGATGTGACTGATAATGACGACACCGGTGATGTCGACGAGGCGAACGAAGTGCTGCGCATGGGTGTGGTGCACTTCAACTTCCAGTCCAACACGCACATCTACATTCACACGCACGGCGTGCCGTTTGTCGTGCACTTTCGCCTGCAAGAGACTGTCGGCCAGGTCAAGGAGCGAATTAGGAAAAGGTGCGTTGCCTTGTGGTTCTTGTTATGGGCGGTTCAGGGCTGGTGTTCGACTGTGTTAATGCCGCTTGTTGTTTGCAGACTCGGCGTGTCGGAGGAGGTGTTCCGCCTCTGGAACTTTGCGCTCGTGAAGGAGCTCAAGGCGTCCGTGCTGACTGAAGTGTACGACGACATGGACGCCGACGCGATCGAGAGCTTCCCGATGGCGCGCCTCGAAGAAGTGTGCGGCACGCGCTTCCAGGACATCGGCAGCTTTGGTCTGGAGCACGCGGACCCGACACCCGCCGCTGCTGCCAGCGGGTCGTCCAAGTACGCGGCAGGAGGACGGCGCCAGGAGCAGGGCATCCGGATCCGACAGAACTGATAGAGTTTGTGCGTGGGGATACAGTTGTGCAAGACGATGGATGATCTCAAATAAGAAAGGTAGTGTTGTGGTATTGTACTGGTAATATACAGCCGACAGATCGCCTGCCGCTAGTCTCTTACTGCTCACTCGAGTGGGCAGAAGCAAAATTGCGAACAAGAAGAAATCAAAAACTAAGCCTACGTGTAGAGCGAGTCGAGCAGCGACTGGTACTTGCCGTCGACCACCTTGCGCTTCACCGCGCCAGTGTCCGGATCGATCTCGCCCGACTCGACCGTGAACGCGTCCGCCATGAGGATCCACTTGCGCACGTGGAAGCCCGACAAGCCGCACTTCTCAGGAAGCGCCTCCAGCGTCTTGTCAAAGTGCACAGCCCACGCCTGACACTTGATCGCCTCGGCGACTGTCAACGCGGTGCTGCCGATCATTTTGCCCACACGAAGCGCGTCGTCGCTCAGAGCAACACTCCCAGACTTGATGTTCCTCAACGCCGCCGGGTTTGTTGTCGTCTTCATAAACAGCAACACGCTCAGGAACGATCGCCCTTCGCCGATGAGCACGACGCGGTCCAGCTCCGACTCGCTCATGGCGAGCGCGTCCTCGTACGGTTTGACGGGGATCCAGTCACCCGTGGACAGCACGACAAAGTCCTGCGGGTCGTTGATCTTCAGGAACCCGTTCGGAGTCAGAAACCCACGTTGGCGGAAGCGGAACCATCGGCTCGGCGGCAAAAGTGGCGCGTTCTCCGGTCCTTTCTGCACGTACCCTGAAAAGACATTCCTGCCGCGCAGCAGCACCTCTTGCGTGACCTCGTCACACGTGATCATCGTGCCTTTCAGCGCACGCCCCGAGCTCCCAAACTCCCACGCGTGCGGGTAGTTGATCGCAGCAAACCCCGTGGTCTCGGCGCATCCAAAGACTTGATAAATAGGGATGTCGATCGTCTTGAAGAGCTTCTCGAGCTCAAAGTCCAGCGGCGCGAGCACCGAGTAGCACGAGTGGCAGCTCTCGAGCCCGATCCGCTTCTTGATGTTGTTTAGCACAAGCTTCTTCGCGAGCATGTACCCGAGACTGCGGTGCGCGTCCTGGCCAAAGAGCAGCTTCTTCGAGTTGTTGGTCGCGCGCGTCTTCGCCCAGCGGTACAAAAGCGCGTTCACTTCGCTCTTCGCCTTGTACACCTGCGCGCTAAAGTGCGTCCACGTGTCGGGCGTCGCAAAGAAAATCGTCGGCTTCTTGCTGGTGATCACCTTCACGAGCGGCTCATTGTACGACGGCGCGCAGACGACCGAGAGCGCGCAGACCATGGGCATGTAGATCTCCAGCACCTGCGCGGCCACATGGTAGAGCGGGATGTAGCCCACGAGGCGATCGGAGCTGGAGAGCGGACCGAACGCGCCTGCGATCGTCGACGCCGTAAACATCACATTGTCCTGCGACAAGCTGATGCCGCGCACTTTGCCCTGCTCGTCGTACGCAAATGCCATGAGACAGCACGAGTGCGCGGTCACGCGGTCGTTCACGGCGAGCTCAATCACCACGTCGTCGACGCTGCTCGCCATGCTCACCAGGTCGTCCATGTCGATGATCGGCACGGGCGTGTCGAGCGCGGCCAGCAGGTCCATGGGCTCTTCGCGGAGCACGATCACGACGCGGAACTTGTTCTTCGCGCGCCGCAGCGCCTCCACAAAGTTCTCCTGGAGCTCGTCGATGATCAGGATGCTCGCGTTGCAGTCCACAAAAATGTGGTCCACGAGCTCGTCGGTGGACCACGAGGGACGCACGTGGGTCACAACGCCGCCGATCGCGACGACCGCGAGGTTGAGAAAGTGCACTTCGGGCGAGCTTTTCGCACAGATCACCGCGCCTTCGCCCTGCGCGAACTGGAAATGCGCCAGCACGCGCGCGATCGCGTGCACGTGCTCGTAGTACTGCACCCACGTGTACTTGGTCTCGTGGCCGTGGCGGTCGCAGCCGCTGAGCGCGATCGCGCTCGGGTTGCTGGAGTTGCGCAGCACGTTCTGCATGAAGATCGACCAGACGGTCGCGGCGCGCTGGGTCGCGTCCAGCACCAGGCCGTTGGCGCTGCCAGTGCCTGACGACGGCGCGGCAGAGCCATTCAAGCCCACCAGCGGCTCGCGCAGCACGCCGCTCATGGTCGCGAAGCTCGGGTTGGACGACAGCGACGAGTACTTGCGGTCGGTGCCTGCGACTGTGCGCATGGTGGAGAAGCTGCCGCTGGCGCCACCCCCACTGCGCGAGCGCGAGGGGCGTCTGCTGCTGCCACCCGAGCCTGCTGCTGATGGTAATTGACGCGACATGACGCCGTTGATAGCAGTAACCCCTGTCCCTGCTGCTGGTTCAATCTTGTATGCTGCCGCGCGGGTGACTGGGTGGCTGTGCTGGTGCTGCGGCCGCATGAGAAAGGTGTTGCCGATGTCGCTCTCGCCGCCGCCATGCGCCAGGTCGTAGAGAGCGGCGTCCGAGACCGGCACCTCGACGGTCGTGAAGGAGATCATGTCGGACGTCAGGCGCGACGACGAGCGGCGCACAGGGTACGACGAGCGCGCGGTGCTGGGCGTCGACGTGGTGCTGCCATCGCTTCCTGGTCCTCGTCCGCTGGCAACGGTCGTGGCGGTTGGCGAGCGACTGCTGAGGTCGTCGTCGGTGCGGTGGCGGTGGTTCCTCATGCTGCCGGAGAGAGCCATCGCCCCCATGGGCACACACAGAGCTCGAAGAGGTAAATGCGACCAACACTAAGAGTGCGAAAGAGAGGGAGTCTGCGTCGTAGAGATGAGGCAATGTGGCGAAAATGAGACGTTCGATGATGACGCTTGTGACTTGTGCGATAAGAAATTTTTGGGTGGAGAGAGTGGCGCTGATTGGACGAAATGGGGTCATTTGGAGATGAGATTGGCTGACAATCAGAAAGGGAACCCATTTGGGAATGCAGTGAGGACTTGTCACTGGCGTTGCTGTCGCTCGTTGTTGCGAACGCATTGAGATCGTCTGCGAAGCACCGAACGAAATGCTGGTCGACTGTCGTCGAGTTTGTGCGCGAGACATTCTTGGAGGCAGTCGTGTGCAGTCTGCGCGTGTGCGGCGCTGCGTTGCTGGATCGGTGTCGGTGAGTGCCAACAACGAAGTGATGCCTCCAAAGGTCTGTTGTTGTTGCAGGATTTTAGGACGAATGAACTCGACACACCAACATGCAGACAGCAACCCCGCCTGACGTCCATGCTGAGCGCGTGTCTTGCCCTGCGCGGCTGCAAGCACCAGAGAAGCTGCAAGAGCAAGAGAAGCACAAAGGGAAACAAGAGAAGAAGAAGCTCTCGCGCTTTTTCCACAGGCTCGCGCACAAACTGAAGCTCAGCAGCAGCTCCGATGACGACCGCGAGTCGCTGCTGAGGCACCTGGGCTTTGGCTTGGACTTCGTCGCCGTCGTGCAGGAACCCCCCGCGCACCTCTTCGAAGACGCCGCTGTCTGTAT
>JAASFO010000486.1:0-19871 GCA_023333815.1 Globisporangium recalcitrans
CGGTGGCTTTCGCGAGTCTAGGTTGTGTGGTAGTTTGGTTCATAGCCCCAACAGCGTTGCAGTTGTATCGCATCACCTTGCCTAAATACAGTATTCAGGCTGTGTCAATAGTCCGATGAGATATTGGATTTTAGTGGGGGGGGTTATTTGTATTTGAGTGACTTTTTGCAAATACATAGTGTGTTTGAGTCACCTTTTGGAGTTTACACTAATATCCTTCTTGAGGCTCAAGAAAGTGGTTTGTGAGGGGAAGTCGCTGCAAAGAGGTGCGTGCTGAAGAGAGAGCATGTCGCTCCGAGAATCGGCCTGTTTATGCGCGCATCTCAGTGTTGAAGTTCGAAGAATGCACTTTTTGAGTACGCAATCACCCCGATTTGGCACTTCCGATTTCGCTCCATCTTAACCATCGATCAAACACTCTCGGTGGACTCTCTCTTACGTTTGCCAAGATAGAGGTCCGTTTTTGTATCACCAAAAGCGTTTGATCAAAACCTCAAAACCTTGCTTTTCTGATCAAACGCTTTTGGTGATCCAAAGTTGGTCTTTTATCTTGAGGATTGTAGGAAGGAGTCCACTGAGAGCGTTTGATCGATAGTTAGGGCTGGTATTTTCTACCTAGCCCCAGCCCTCCACTTTTCGTCCTTTTTTCTCTCCCTTTTTCGACTTTTTTTCTCCCTCTCTCACTCTCTCAACAAGTCTCAACAGCAAGCGAAGCTCAGTTCTCTTCTGGTGTCAGGACAAACAACAGCAAGAGCACCAAACAACGCAACAGACTGCCAGGTGCGCACGTCAAGGGAAAAGCGTGCGGCCGCATTCCGACGAGACGAGCCGGACGATTGAACGGACACGATCAAGCAAGCGCTTAACCAGCAAGCTAGAGCAAGCGGTCACTTGGCAGGAGGAAAAAGAATGAGATGCGCGACCCAGGCGTCTCTCGTGTCGCCAGCATGTCGGACACAACAGCAGTAGCAGCAGCGCAGTATCGAGTGATAGGAGCAGCAGGGACGCGGAGGCGAGGAAGAAATGAACAGGTCCAGACGCGAGCATGCGTGGGTGTGAGCTGTGCAGGCGAGGAGTGCTCCAACAAGTCGAGAAAGAGAAGGCGGCCACAGCAACAGCAGGAACACCAGCAAGCAAGTCACACGCGCGAACAAGTGTCCGCAGCAGTAACAACAAGAGCGACAGTGACAGCGTACAGATGCAGCAGCCACGAGACCAGAATGATAGCCAAAAGGAGTACGCGTGCATGTTCGTCCAAGACGTTCTTCTTCCAGTGGCTATATGCAGCCCTCTTGTACGTGCTGGTGCTGACGGTCCAGCTGCCACAAGCGGAGGCCGTGGTGGGGTACGTGCCCGTGGACTACAACTTTGAGTTCAACGGCAAGCACTCGGACTTTGCGCAGCAGTACTACCTGCGGTTCCTGGCCAAGGACGAGGTGGCGCAGCTCACAGCCGTGACGAATGGCGACCTGCCGGACTCGCTGCAGCAAGAGCTGAAGACGTACGCGCTGTCGTGGGACGAGCTGCCGGGCTTGCTGCAGCGCGCGCTGCTGTGGGACGCCGGCTACGCGCTCACGAGCGACATGTCGATCGTGGGTATCTCGACGCGCAACAACCGGTCCATGTCCGAGATCTTCGTGCCGCGCAAAGCCTACGAGCGCACGGGCTGCACGCCGCGCGCCTGCTCGCTGCCGAACGGCGAGGTGTTTTATCGCCACAAGTGGTGCGACGGCGACCAGATGGCGCGCGTGAGTCTCTGTGCGCTCGACGGCCCGCGTGTGGCGCCGCATGTCGGCATGTGGGGCGACGGCGGCGAGCTGGACACGATCCCGGAAGTGCGCGTGACGCGCCACGAGTGGGACGACCACAACAACCATTACCTGATGTTTGCGCTGCACACGATCGCTGAGGAGGTGGTGTACGGCCAGTGCCCCAAGACGCCGGCGATGATCATCCCGTGCGTCTCGCTGGCGAACCAGATCGACCAGAGCCAGTGGGGACCCCCAAAGCGCGGCAAGGTCGTCGAGGCGTGGCTCAAGAAGTACTCGGAGGACCACCAGGAGAACCGCACGTGGCTGCTCGTGCCGCTCACGATCGTCGTGTTCACTTTGCTGGGCGTCGTCACCGTGTACCGGTACAAGGCGGCCGTGCGCGACCATCTCCCCGAAATGGGCGACGAAGACTTCATGAAGGACGGCTTCTTTGACTCGGGCTCGGTCGAGGCGTTCCTCATGTCCCCGCGGTCGGACGCCGATGGGTCGGAGAATGGCGATGACGAGCACCCCGAGGGCGACCTGAACGCGGCGGCGTTCGAGTACTTTGACGCGTCGATCGGGCTCTCGGCGTCCGCGTTTGACCCGATGATGGCGTCGTTCAACCGGATCCACCCGCTGCGCTCGCGCTCGGTGTTCAAAGTGCACTCGTCGAAGCGCAACGAAGTGGCGATCCGCAGCTTCCGGCTGTTCGAGTCGCACCGCAAGATCCGCCAGAAGCGGGTGGCGTTCCGCGAGATCCAGTTCCAGAAGTTGCTGTCTCATGGCGCGACGGGCGAAGTGTGGCTCGCGACGCTCAAGACCAAGCAGGTCGCGGTCAAGCAGCTACTGCCGGAGAAGCGCCGCAAGCTCAAGGAGATGGAGATGTTCATGGCCGAGATTTATTTATTAGCGCAGCTCAAGCACGACAACATTGTGAGCCTCGTGGGCATCGCGTGGAACACCTTGGAGCACATTATGATGGTCCAGGAGCTCATGGAGTTGGGGGATCTGCAGCACTTTCTCGCCAGGCAGAGCAAGCAACCAGAGCACTACGACGACTACTTTACCAGCAATGGCAGCACCAGCAATTGCAACAATGCCGCGACGACGCGCTTCACGTGGGACGACCAGCGGCTCAAGATCGCGCAGGCGGTGGCCAGCGCGCTCGCGTACATGCACAACCTCACGCCCAAGCTGCTGCACCGCGACGTCAAGTCCCGCAACGTGCTGCTCTCTTCGCAGATGGACGTCAAGCTCTGCGACTTCGGCATCAGTCGGCGCAAGTACAACACGGAGGACGACGAAGTGAACCTCACGGCCACGGCCGCGGCCGGTACGATGTCCTGGACCCCGCCGGAGCTGCTGCTGGGCGAAGACTACAGCGAGAAAGTGGATATTTATTCCTACGGCGTGCTGCTCATCGAGTTGGACACGTGCAAGCTGCCGTACCACGACCCGCAGTCGCTGGAGATGCGCCTCGTGCAGCACCCGCTGCGGCTCATGAAGCTGATCCTGAACGAAGGCTACCGCCCGAAGCTCACGCCCAGCTGTCCGCCGCACATCGCGCAGCTCATCGCGCGCTGTCTCGACCGCGACCAGGAGAGACGCCCCACTGCGCACGACATTTGCTCCATGCTCGCGTCGAGTGACGAGGCTGTGCAGGAGCTTGTGTGAAGCGAGGCTTGAGAGTAGGGTATCTGTGGTTGTGCAGGTTTTGTGGTAATGACAGGAACAGTGAAGAGAAGCCATTCGAGAACTGGACTCTTTCTTGACTTGAGTTGAGTGCAAGATGAGGACTGGAAAGCCCCAATCTCCCATTTTGCCCCGTTTCGATGCATTGTGAAACCCAGTTTGTGGGTTGTTCTCATTCATTTCGCAACTCGCCACGACACCCAAAAGCAACAAAATGACAACGATAACAGCGACGATCCTGCTGGCGAAGAAGCGCAAGATGAGCGACGACGTCGTGATGCCCCCAGGTGATAGCAGCCGCTGCGGATGCAAAGCCACAGACTGCGGCGCCACGCCTGCTCCAGACACAAAGCCACAAGCGCCGCCCGATGCAGCACCACCAACGCATACTGACACAGTTGCTGCTCCTGCTGCAGCTGTGGCTGCTCCAGTGTCGGTCCCTGCGCCTCGCGAGTACAAGACCACGTTCCACCGGCGCGTGCTGCCGCAGGAGTGCGTCGCGTTCTCGAGCGCGGAAGGGCGAAGGCTCTTCACGGAAGCGATCACCAGCGACAACAGTTCCTCAACCAACTATATGCAGATCTACTTCCCGCTCGCCGAGCAGTTCACGACACAAGCCGAGCCGGCGTTCTGCGGTCTCGCGACGCTCGCGATGTGCCTCAACGCGCTGCACATCGACCCTGGTCGCATCTGGAAAGGCGCGTGGCGCTGGTTCAGCGAGGAGCTGCTCGACTGCTGCACGCCGCTCGAGACCGCCAAGGAGAAAGGCATCGTCTTTGACCAGTTTGTGTGCCTGGCGCGCTGCAACGGCGCGCTCGCTGACGGAGTGCGCGCTAACGACGCACTAACGCTGGATCAATTCCGCGAGATCATCAAGCACAGCTGCGCGACGAGCGACGAGGTCGTCGTGCTCAACTACACGCGCAAGGCTTTGGAACAGACCGGCGATGGCCATTTCTCGCCCATCGGCGGTTACCACGAAGCCAGCGACATGGTGCTCTTGATGGACGTCGCGCGCTTCAAGTACCCGCCGCACTGGGTGCGTCTGCCGCTCGTGTTTGAAGCGATCCAGCGCGTGGACCAGTCCAGCGGTCTCCCTCGCGGTCTCGTGGTGCTGAAGGAGAATGCAGAGATGACGACGGGCGTGACACCAGCGAACCAGACCATTGCGGCTCGCGTGAATGGAGAGTCGTCGACTTTGGTGCAGACAACTCTGTCGTGCTGCTCGAAGAATGGTTCCACGACTGGCAGCTGCTCTTCGACGACGGTGATTGCTGGATCTGCAGGTGTTGTCGTCGCTGGTGCTTCTACAGGTCAGCATTAAAGACCGACAGGAGACAGGCGTCCGGCCAACCCTCACAATGTGTGCATGCTGTGCGTCAGACCACAAGCGCTGCATCAAACTCAAAAGACTGCATTTTGTATCCCCAGAGGCAGCACCAGCAGAAGAGAGCAAACCACATGGATCGTGCAAGCCCTCTTGAGTCATGCACACAGGAACACGAATGGCAAATGGCCAAAAGTACCAATGGTTAAATGGCTCGCATGTGAACAAGTTTCTTCGGTCGTGTTGTGTGGGCACAGTCCGTCTTCCGATTTGCACACATGCAGACTGCACACAAGACCCGATTGTGCATTCTCATGGGACCTCTGAGCCTGTTCCAAGTGCGATCTTCCAGCTGGCATGAAGAGAGCACACACGTCATCTTCGACGGAAGATGACGATCCCTAAACAGAAGGAAACCTGCTGGATGCTGAATGCAGACGACACAAGTCCCAAAAGCCATTGTTTGGCAGACTGGCCGACTTCCCATTGCCATGAGCCTGTCGATCTACTGCTGTACGTTCCCCTTTGAGCGTATCCCTTCGGCCATCTTGCGCGCCTCTTCGCGACCCCGTCCATCCCTCTCCTCCTTCTTCTTCACAGTTTAACCAGCAGATGCATTCTGATCATCGGATCCATCCCAGAAGCTGCAACAGCAGAAGAGGATCGTCGTCCAACTGTCCGCAATGCAAGCTGCTCTGGGCTTCGAAGATCTTGTCCACGCCACTCATGCGCAGCTGGAGACAAGCGGCCAGCTGGAGAAATGGCGCCAGCAACAACAGCAGACGACGCAAACAACTGAGCCGCCTATGGCGAAGATCGCGCGCATTGAGATCTGCGGCAAGTGTCATGGCCACTGCGTGGAGAAGGTCTTGTACCAGAGCATGGTGCTGGAGCGCACGTGCGCGCAGTGCGATGGCGAGGGGGTGCTCACGAGGCAAGAGGCGACAGCGTCAACGACAACAGCAGCAGCAGCAGGAACACAACAGAGTCACAGGCAAAACAGTCGCACAGGCAATGCGGTGCATTCTTCCGTTCAAAGCGCGCAGGAGCGAGTGAGGAAAGCGGGAAGCTACAACAGTAGTTGCGTGCGTTTGGTGATAGCAAGAAAAGATCTCATTGAAATGCTCAAAAATTACTGCGCTTGTATTGGTTTTAGAGTCGATTTTTGTTTCTGTTTGTGTTGTTGTTGTTGGTTAGTTGCTTGGTTGCTTTGTTACATACATGCAACGTGCTTGCGTGGACTACTCTGATCTGCGTGTTGTGCGTGTTCGCTTGAGCTTGCTTTGTTTGCTGGGTGTGCGCCGCCCACTAGGATGCTTGGAATTTGGGATACAGTAGCTGCTGTGCACCTTGCGTTTGCTGCAAGGCATGGTTGGTGGGCTTGCTTGGGTTGTGGGGGTCGCGTCACGATTTGCTCGGGCTGAGCTGGTCACACGTCTTGGAAATTCTGTTCACTTGGTCGCTTTATACATTCAAATACTTGGGTTTCGTCTTCGTCTTCTTCTGGTCGGTTGGCGTCCCTCTATTGGCCGGTAGACTTGGCTTGCTGCTGTACTTATTCAGCAAACAGGAAGGTCTCGAGCCCAAACTCCTCGTTCGACTGCTGCTGCTGCGGATGGCAGAACACGTCCTTGCTGTGGTGCTGTTGCTGGTGGTGCTGTTGCTGGTGGTGGTGCTGCGGGGCGATGCCGACGCTGACCGACACGTTAGCGCCATGGTGGCCATTGCTGCTGCCATTGGCGATGCCGTTCGTGTCCTGCCAGTCAAAGTCCAGTGGAAACCCGCCGAGCTCGAGAGCCGAGTTCATGTTGGCGTCCCAGGACCACGGCTCGAGGAACGCGCCGGTGAAGCTCGCCTCCATGCTGTTGTGGTGCTGGTGGTGCTGGTTGTTGCTGTTGAGCTTCTCCGGGTAGTCGTACGGCTTGAGGTTGTACTCGGCGGCGCCAATGTTGCGCGAGTGTGGGAACCCGCCCAGGTTCGGTGTCGTGGGCTCGGCCTCGTGTGTAGAGGAGTTGTTGGAATTGTTGTAGAGACCGCGCGGCGTGTTGGGAGGCAGGTGGTGAGGCTGAAGCGGCGGCAAGATGAACTGCTTGTACGTGTCATCACAAAAAGCTTCGAGCCCATTGAGCTCCTGGAGCGGTCGCGCGAGCTTCTTCATCGCTGGCTGGTGGCTCGGCGCGTACTGCTGGTGCTGCTGGCGGTGGCTCTCCATCGCGAGCACCGAGTTGAGCGGACTCTTGTAGAGCTCCATGAACGACTCGGTCTGCGGGATCTGCACGTTCACCTGGCGGCGCTGGCTGCTCTTGCGGTCAGCCTTCGTGATGCCGTTGCCCACGCGCCGACGCGCTGGCTGCTGCGGAAGCGACGACGACGACGACGACGACGACGACAAGGCGCTCGAGAGCGACGATGATGACGACGACGTCGTGAGCGTGCTCTTCTGGCGCCACTGCTCGCGGATCGACGCGCGCATCACGCCCGTGTGGTTCGGGTCAGGCGGGAAGCTGTTGTGGCTGAACGTGCACACGCCGCTGGACTGGGTCTTCGTCCACTTGCGGAAGCCAAAGTTGTTGAGCTGGCGCTGGAAGCTCGCGAACTTCTGGTGCTTGAAGTACTTTGGCAGGATCTCGCGCTCGAAGCGGTCCATGTCGAGGATGTGGAACGCCGTGACGCGGTTCGGCTTGAGCTCCTGGTTCTGCACCCAAGCGATGACGCTCGGGTCCTCAGTCTGCAGGATCGCGTACAACGAGCGCAGGAACTTGGGCACTTTGCACACGACCGTGGTCGAGTTGCTGCTTCCTGGGGCGGTCGAAGCCGCGAACGCAGCGGCCATGCTGCCGTTCGCGTCGAGCAAGCTGAGCATTGGTGACACGTTGTTGTTGTTGTTGGGCTTGGAGGAGGCGGACGCCATGGGACCGCGGGGCGTGAGCATGGTCTTCATGGGGAAATGCGGCGACACGGAGCTCTGGTAGCAGCGGGTGGCTTTGGTGGTGGCAGTCGTGACGGCACCGCGCATAAATGGAAGTATTGTTGTCGAGCGAGCGAGACTTGTTCCACACGAGACGGCGTGTGGAAAAGGGACGACAGCAGAGATCGAGTGGAATTGAAGTGATCAGCCGATTGATTGACTGATTGATTGGCGACGTGGAAGGAATGCGCGGAAGACTGGCAGGCGAGCGAGCGAGTGGCGGCGGCAGTTGCGGTCGGAAATGCGCGGCAGTGTGAGTTTCAGGTGGAAAGAACGAGAATGAGGTCCGACTCCTCGCGTGCAAAGAGACTGATCATCCAAAATAACGAAGAAGATTTTGGATTTCAGAAGAAGAAGAAGAAGAACAAGGGAAACCTCCTTGTTAAGAGAGCGAGAGGTTGCCACCAGCCAAACAACAAACAGAGACAACGAGCTTTTGGCTCGGATGGATGGAAGGCGCAAAGGGGTGCGTGCGTGCGTGAGCGAACCCAAGAGCGAGAGAGAGAGAAAGCTGGCGCTTCCAATGTTCTGATCGCTCGCAGGAATGGAGTAGTTGGAAGCGGACAGTGGCGAGAAGAAACAAGGCAAGGGAAGTATCCTTATAGGTACGCGTGCATGCAATGGTGGCTTCTGCGAGCTCTACAACCACACGACCACCGCCAGTATGCAAGATCTCCTTTCGCATTTTAAAAACACAGTGGGACTGGTTGGCTGGGAGTATGTGTGGGAGGGCATACTTTGTCCAAGTGAAAGTCACTCGAACTGAAACTGGGAGACGGGGACAAATGATTTAAGAACTTCAAGATCGACCCTCATGCAGCAACCCCAACATTCTCTCATTTTCTAATGCAATGTGTGGGAACCGCACTCTGGGTTGCTGAGTGAGAGTCCTGAAGCGATGGACCCTCGGCAGAAAATACAAAACCATGCACGAAAGATCTCAAACGTCGTGTGCATAAACGCGTGCGGCGCTTGAAGATTTTTGTTTGTGTTGGAGCTCTCCATTTGGGGAGTGGCTACATTTGCATCAAAAGCACACAAACCCAAGCGAGCGCGCAAACAGTTGCGAACTTCCAGCAGATGGTGAGAGGATCACATTGCTCGCATGATTATATCGGCGGCAGACAGCACACACGTCGCCCATCTTCAGATTACAGCTACAAGCATACACCAAACTATACAACAGCTGGGTTTTTAGTGGGTCGCAAGGTGTTGCCAGCCTCACGTTGAAGCGGCCAGATCCTTTGCACTTTTTGCAAAAGAACACCAACGAGATTTTATTGACAATTTGGAGGGGTTTAGAAATCCAGGATTAGCTCACTCACACACACAGTAAAAGCTCGACTGCAAGCTTTTCAAATTTCTCGCACTCACTCATTTCTGTTTCCCTTTTGGACCTTGTTCTCACATTTCGCAGCTTTTGCTGGATGAAAGCCTTCTTTGCAACTGCGAACACATGATGACCCGCTGCCGTTTCACTGTCGTCTTCGAAGTCGTCGTCAGTTTCAACGGGAAGAGCGACTGCATTTCCCCCCCTCTCTCTCCGTCGCCACTCTCCTCACTCTTCCGCCCTCCACGCTTCCTGCTCTCAGCTCATCGCCACATGAAGGTCGCATATGAAAAGCGACAAGCTGACCTCCGTGTCTCCACTGCTGAGTGAGCGAGTGAGTGCAAAGAGGTAGGACCTTGCCTGTCTCTCTTCTGCTTGCTACTGGCGACAAAAGGATCGTTCCGCGGAACACTCGGAGAAGCAAGCACCTCTTGAGACCTTTTGGTCTCAAAAGTTACCTTACGGTACATTCCTGCAGAAGAGCTGTTGACTCTCTGAGACTCTCAGGTCGCCATGTTCGGTATGAGTGAGTGAGGGCAGAGCAGCTTTCGGATCTTCCTGCGCGCACGCGCCTGCCTTGCTCTCTCCCACATCGCACAGATTGATTTTGATGGCTTTCGGGTCATCGCTGCTGACGCGATCGGTCACCTTGGAAAGCCCCCATCTCCGCCTCACATGACTGGCATGCACAGTCTCTTGCACTGCAACTGATTGCTGTTGTCCTCGTTCTTTCCGATCGCAGGTCGCATACTGGCTCGCGCGAAATTCGCTGGTGGATGCGTGACCAAGAACGCGCTTGTGGAAGAGAAGGCGAGGCGAATGACGTGCTCTGCGAGTGTGATTCAGCTCTCGTCGAGTCAGTCCACAGGTTTTGCCACTGAGGAAGCTGGGTGCTCGGATGCAATGCATGGATGACGGGAACAATGGTGCGCTTGCTGCTTGGTTGGCAGACGCAGAGCCCTTGCGATTTTAAAACCTATCTGTACCTGGATGCCCGCGGCTGCTTCAACGTCAAGGGATCCACACATTGTCTGTACGCGCGAAGAGCTCATTTGTGTCCAGTCCAGCGCTTTTCGAGTCTGTGCGTGCCTCGTTCCATTTCTACGGGTTCGGTTTGCGCATGGTGTTGTGTCAGGCTGCAAATCAAATCGAGTCAGCGCGCAGCCAGCGAAAAGCGACCGAAATATGTTTGACCCCGTGCGCTTCTCCTGGATGTTCCACTCGCTCGTTCACACTCAAGGGTCGCGCAGGAACTTCAATGTGGGTGACTTGCGTTGATGAGTTCAGCGCAGGCAGTCACACATTTTCCGCGATTTGCCGACCGCCGATTTGACTCAGTCGAGCTGTTGCACACGAGCCTGATTGCCTGAGATCTGTGGAAAGAAAGCAAGTGCTAAAAAGCAAGTTGATGGACATTGAACTTGCTGAGCAGTTTGTATCTGGTCAGCATGTCTGTTACGAACATCTCAGTCCCTTTCATATTGAGTATGAAGGCTTTTTGACGATGATCGAGTTTCCATTTGTGATAGTCTTTGATGCGGAGTCACAGCGTACAGGCATTTAATAAAGTAAAACAAGGTACTTCGAAACATCCCTTCAAAATTGAGAGCTCGATGACGTCGACGACGACGCAATTTTTTTCCAACTCGCTCCATATTGATTGACAGTCTCTCAGTTGCAGAAAGAAAACGAGCGAGTGGCTATGGAGCAGCACTGCGCCACGAAGCTGGACGCGAAGCTGCAGCGCGCGCTCGACAAGCGCCGCCACGTGGGCACGCTGCGCACGCTACAGCCGCAGACGCTGGACTGCGTGGACTTCTTCTCGAACGACTACCTGGGCTTCGCCAAGTCCAAGGCGCTGCAGGCGCGCGTGGCGCAGCGCAAGAAGGAGCTCGCAGGCGACCAGCTGCTCGGCTCCACCGGTTCGCGCCTCATCTCGGGCAACTCGAGCTACTTCATGCAGGTGGAGAAGGAGCTCGCAGCGTTCTACAACAGGTGGGTGGATGCACATGGATGCATGGGGTTGCAATGCGCACAGTTCACGAGGAGCTCACAACGTTTCAGCGCGGCTTGGCGTGTGAGTGAGTGGACACCTTGAGCTGACTACTTTCCACATTCCCGTACCTAAACATGGACGGTGGTGGTGGCGGCATGGCGATGTCATTGCGTCGTGTTGATGATCCTTTTGTGTGTGGTTTTGCTTTGCATAACGGTCTTATTCCTTCGATTATCGAATATTTGATTCTCTCTCGTGTCTGCAGCGAAGCCGCGCTGCTCTTCAACTCGGGCTACAGCGCAAACCTGGGCGTGCTTTCCAGCGTGCCGCAAGCCGAGGATGTGGTCCTGTACGACGAGCTCATCCACAACTCGTGCCACGAAGGTATGCGCCTCAGTCGCGCGTACACCAAGGGCAATGCGCGCGCTTTCAAGCACAACGACGTGGCGGATCTGGCTGCGAAATTAGAAGAAGCATTGACTACTGCTTCGAAGGCGGACGCGAAAGAAGGATCTTCTAAAGCGACGACGCCAAATCGATGCGTCTTCGTGGTTGTCGAATCGCTCTATTCCATGGATGGAGACGTGGCGCCTCTGATTGAGATGACGGAGCTCTGTGAGCGGATGGGGGCGTTCATGATCGTCGACGAAGCGCACGGCACTGGTGTCTACGGTCCGCATGGCTCGGGCGTCGTCCGCGAGCTCGGACTCGACGCGAAGCCCAACGTGGTCAGCTGCCGTGTGTACACGTTCGGCAAAGCCATGGGCTGCCACGGCGCGGTCGTCTGCGGCTCGCAGGTGTTCATCGACTACTTGGTCAACTACGCGCGATCGTTCATCTACACGACCGCGTTCCCGTTCGAGCAGCTCGTGACCGTGCAAGTCGTCCATGAGTACTGCGCGACCGCGGACCAGGAGCGCAGGCAAGTGCTCGACCTCGTGCAGTACTTCAAGCGCAAAGTGGAGGCGAACAAGTGGATCCCCAGTGCGGCGCTGCTCGAGAGCGACTCGCCCATCCAGGGCGTCGTGTTCGAAGGCAACCACGAGGTGCTCCATGCGGCCAAGGAGATGATCGCCATGGGCATCCGCGTGATCCCGATCCGCTCGCCGACGGTGCCCAAGGGCTCGGAGCGCTTCCGCATTGTCATCCACGCCAACAACTCGGAGCGCGAGGTCGATTCGCTCATCACGGCGCTCGAAGCGATGTTCCGAGCGCGACAGAATGCCGCCGGGGCGTCCAAGCTATAGATCGATCACCTTCAGGCGACAGTCGTGTACTTTCGTACTCTTTTTCCATTTATGTTTTTCTTAGTTTCCCCGCTAGAGCTTTTCTATAGACTTGTATTGGGGATTTCGACACTAACAGCAAGACAGACTAGCCCCTGCAAACTGCTTAGCCGCTTTTTTTTACCTAAACGGTGTTGTCGAGGCGGCTGGTGCCAGCGCGCAGCGTGAGGGACTTGTCGCCGCCATTCTGCATCGCGTCTTCGCTCACGGCCACTTTCGCCATCGCGCGCTGCAGCAAACGCGCACAGCCGACGTTGCCGCTCTTCTCTGCGATCGCGAGCGGCGTCTGCTGGTCCAGGTCTTCTCTGAACGGGTCGGCGTGGTTGTCTAGCAGCAGCTTCACGCACAGCGCATGTCCGCCGACCGCTGCCAAGTGCAGCGGCGTGATGCGACGCTCGTCAAGCACGTTTGGATCTGCATGCGCCTCCAGCAGCAGTCTTCATAAGCAGCACCATGGGTGGAAATACTGTTAATACCCTCGTTTGTCAGTAGCGTCCGCTTCATGGAGAGATCAGCTTGAGCAGTACCTCGTGCATTCGTTGTGGCCGCCACGAGCCGCGTAGTGCAGCGCTGTGAGGTTCTCGTTGCTGCGGCTGTCCACGTCTTTGTTGGTCGAGTTCACCCAGCGCTTGATCACGCGCGCGTTGCCGGACTCGGCTGCTGTCTTTACGAATGCGGGGAGCGTGCCGATCTGAGCGCCGTCGTCTGGAAAGATAACCAGACAAACAGGTTCAACATCAGCGTTCAAAAAGCAAATACAACACGCAAATACAAATGAACTCACGCTGCTTGTCGTCGCTGACAGAGAGGCGCTTCTTGCGCAGCATCTTGCGCGCCATGTGCTGCAGCTTCTCGCGCTGGTACGACGACGCAGCGACGACGACGATCATGACCAAAATCCCCACGACGCCGAGGATCACAGCCAGCGGGTGCAGACCGTCGTCCTCCTGCGTGTGACGCTCGACCTCCATGGCTACAGGGAAGGGTGTCTCTACGAATGCGCGGGTGCTGCTGCTGCTGCTACGAGGCACTTGGTACAGACAGACACAGACAGACAGGAGAGATATCGCTCGCTCCTCTTGATAGCTTCTCGTTTCCCTTCTACACAGAGCTTTTCAGATGAAGATTTTGGCGAGCTTGCTTTTTGTATGGGGTTGAAACTGAAAATACGGTCCGATAGGTGTCTATAGTTGCAATTTACGAAGCAGTGTTGCGGAGGTCGCGCGAAGGTGAGCCCAGCAGCACCAGCACTCACTTGAGCAACAACACAAGCAAGGCTGACGAGATGGCGGACAAGCATGAAGCAGCAGTCGCGGACGACTTGTACGCGGGCTTGGCGCTGCCGAAGAACGCGAAGCGAGACGCACGAAGCGGAGACCCGCTAAGTAACCAGAGCGGCGCTGACGGTGCGGAGGCTGCAGACAAGAAGGACGGAGAACAGGATCCTGCAGCAAAGCGACAGAAGCGCGCAGTGGACACGCCGCTCGACCTGCCAGCGACTGTGGCGAAGCTGAAAGGATACATGGTACGTACGCAATGCCAATGCGAGTGTGCAGTTGGTTGGAGTGAGTGCTTGCTGTGTCGCTTGCACTCACGTTGCTGCTGGCTGTTTTCTATAGTTGGTGGACAAGAAGTTTGCCAAGGCGAGCACGCTGTTTGGGCAGCTGCTGACTGAGAAAATGGACGCTTCGACCCAGCACATATTTAGAAACGCCATGAAAGAGATGGTCGACGCGAAAGGCTCAGTGTGGAGTGGCAAGAGAGAGTTCGAAGCGCTTGTCCAGCAGTTCGTCGCCAAGCAGGGCGTAATAGCACCACGAGACAATGAAGACCAGCGCCAACTGCTCGAGGACTGGAAGTTTCTGGCGATCACCCACGCGCAGCTGTTCACGGACGAGACGTATCAGTTTGTGAAAGCTGCGAAAATCGTAAAGACTCGTGCGGAGGCGCTGCCAACGACTGGCGGTGACGACGCGACCGGTGACAGCAGCAATGCACGCGAGTTTGAGATCGTCATGCCGCTGCTGCGCACGCTCTTCTCCAAACACACGACCGCGTGGGCGAAAGGTATGGTCGAGAGCGTGTTGGCGATCGCGACGCAGAAGCGCCTGAGCTTTAGCGAGCAGCATCGCGAGGAGATCGACGCGTGGACGAAGGCGATCCAGGAGCGTCGCAGTGCCCCCACGGTCGCGCGAACCGCCGGATCGGACGCGCGCCGCAACATTCTGAACCCGCAGGGCTCGGAGGCGACGATCAAAGTCGGGCGCTTCAACCACCCGCTCTTCAACAAGGAGCTGTAGCGTCTAGCCGCTAGTAGTGGCGATGTAGAAGAGGCTTGGCCAACTGGTGGTGAATTCGTGCAAGAAGCAAGACTTGGCGATGAGCTTCCGTGATGCTGAAGCGCTCTCCTCATGCACCTCCATAGTGACAAAAGTGAGTATCGTTATATCGAGTTTTGTGATTTTCATAATCTGTTGACTTTGTCTCTTTGTGAGTATCTCCTGTAAGTGGCAGTTGCTTATCGAGCTGAGACTGCCAGTCAAAGGGGTTCCTCTTACTAGGCGTCTTCCGTCCCTTTTTATCCGAGTTCTGCATTCAGAGAGGTTTCCTTCTCTAATATATGATTTGACTTGGTGTGTGTAAGCTCCTACAAATCTCAAGTCAAAACCTCCGACGCGATTTCTGCCCATTGATTTCTGCAGCTGATTGCGATTGAGGACACAAAAAGCAGCAGCAAGGAGCAGGACAAAGTGGTGATCAGCATGCTCGCGTTCCGAGGAGCTCTCTCGCGCGCCAGTGTGAACGGCAGCGCGCTGCTCACGGCCACCGCCGGCAAGGAAGCGCAGACGCGCGCGTTCGCCAGCGCGAAGGACAAGCCGCGCCTCTCGTGGCGCCAGAAACAGAAGATCGAGGAGCGCAAGCGCAACCCGAAGGCGGTCGAGCCGCGCCAGCCGCCGCGCCAGAAGATCGCACGCCAGAACTTTCTGGTGACGCCGCCGGTCGACGATGGCAAGAAGTGGCGCGTGCTGAGCGCGGGCATCCTCGAGCGCCTGCCAGTCATCCAGCCGGACCTCAAGGACTACGAAGAGGACTACGAGATGATGGAGCACGAGATCAGTCTGCGCGAGGACCAGCGCCTGGACGAGGACTTCTGGTTCATGGAGCCGGGCTCGCGCCACATCACGCCCGAGGAGGCGCCGCTGCCGAACGAGCCGCAGGACTCAGAGGAGCTCATCGGCGCGGGCTTCCAGTTCGCGCCACGTGAGACCGAAGACGGTACGCTAGTGCGGTTTTGTTTGTTTGAACCTGATGTGTGTGTGTGTGTATGCATGCGAGCGAGTAATAATGATGTATGTTGGGTATGTGTTATATTGTTGACTGGTTGTAGACGCCACGAACAACCGCAAGTCGCTGAACCGAGCACTGAAGGGTCGCGTGTTTTTGATCGTGAAGAACAAGGCGCCGGACGCCAAGTTCCCGTGGTTCTTCCCGTTCGGCGAGACGCTCGACAACGAGAAGATGCGCGACGCCGCGGTGCGCCACGTGGCCGCGAACGTCGGCGACGAGCTCGAGGTCACACCCGTGGGCTTTGCGCCAGTCGGTTACGTCAAGTACTTGCACGAGAACGACGGCTCGGAGTTCGACGGCACCAAGGTGTTCTTCTACAAGTCACAGTTCTTGACGGGCGAGGTGCAGCTGAACGCCGCCCAGGCCGAGGACTACTTGTGGGTGACCCGAGAGGAGCTGGCCGAGTACCTGGACGCTGAGATCGCGGACTACGTCACCAAGATCGTGCCAAACTAAGCGACGCGAAGTGGACTCTGTAGGTCGGATAGAGAGTGAGAGAGCGAGAGAGTACTGTCGAGGAAGCGAGCGAGAAGACAGGATGGGGAGCCCAGGCAGCCTCAGAGTGCCGGCCATGCGGTGGGTCTGGTGATGGAGTCGTAGTGGTGTCTGCTGGTTCTTCTCGCTCGCTCCTTCGCTCTAATAGAAAAAAGGAGAAACAAACACATGAACCCCAAGTGCCGATTGCAGTCCCCACCTGTCACACCACGAAGATGCCTTTCTGTCCTTGTACCTGCTCTCATCTCTCGAATGCTAACATTTTGTGTGTGTGAATGCCTCTTTGGACATTGGAGCGTTTGTTTGTTAGTTCTTGGGACGCGGCGATCGCACAAGGAAAGCCCCGCCAGCGACCTTCAGCTGCGACGACGACGACTAGTGGCCAGCAGCTCCCGCGCCACTCAAGAACAAGTTCGTGGGCGTCCACGTGTCTGCCTCTGGCGGCGCTGATCGCGCAGTCGCCAACAGCCTCGCGCTCGGTCCGCTGGCTCGGAGCATGGCGCTCTTCATCCGTCCGCGGCTCTCGTGGAAGCCGGTGCCACCACTGAGCGACACGACAGTCTCCAAGTTCCACGGACTTCTGAGCGGCGACAGAGTGCAGCAGCAGATCCGATTCGACAAGGTCGTGGTGCACGGCTCGTACCTGATCGACTTGGGGTCCCACGACGCCAACCTGCGCGAGAAGAGCGAGGAGCTCATGCTCTCCAGATGGCCAAACGCGCTCTGGTCAGTTTGATGAGCTTTTTGAACTGGTTGATGGTGGTACATTACATTTGGTTTCTGTTTACATTTACACATTTCGGGAGATGGATGGCTCTGTCTTGGTTGCTTGAGAGTAGTTCTTCTTCTCACGTTTTCTCACATGTGGTCGTATCTATGGTCACCAGTCCGAGCTTCTCAGGCAAACCCTGCAGAATGCCCAGCTCGCTCGATCCAGCTTATATAACTTTGTTTCTTTGGTTGCAGCGTCACCATCTCGCGCGACTCATGAAGACTTGACTGGTTGGCTTCACACACAGAGTTCGCACATACACACACATGGCTCAGGACTCGCTAAGTCGACTCGCGCGGTGCACGGACGAGCGTCTGCGGCTGATGTTGCGCGCTTTCTGCTTGCGCTCCTGAGCCTCGACCGACAGCCGCAGCTTCGGTGCAGCGAACCGGTTGAGGCTCACGTAGCTGTTCTCGACCGACGTGTGCAGCGCGACCGAGTCTGGCGGCGGACCGAGGAACTCGTTCAGCAAGCGGCTCTCGCGTGCGCGCGGGTGGCTCTGGCACGCGACCAGCAGCGCCTGGAAGTACTTGGCGCGGCGCTCGAGGAACGGCGTGGTGTCGAACTGGAAGTAGGACCAAACTCCGCCGCGGTCGGGCATCGGCGGCAAGTAGCCCCAGTCTCGCGCTCTCTCTCTAGCTGCCGGTGGTGGCGGCGGCGTCTGCTGGAAGGATGACAGGAAGCCCTCGCCGTGCTCATCGTCGTCGCTGAAGCCCGGAGGACTGTCAAAGCTGACTCGTCTCGTGGTCGGCATCACCTTCGAGAGCGCGCGGTGCAGGTCGCGGAACTCCGAGTACCGGCGACGCACTTTGTAGGCCGAGAGCGGGCCGTGGGCTGTCGACTTGACGATGATCTCGTAGTAGACCACGCCGTCCGTGTCCTGGCTGAAGCCCGTGATCGACGCCACACGAGAGTCCAGAAAGTTCTCTTCTTCATCGTCTTCATCTTCATGACCGTCATTCTCATCGTCGTCGTTGGTGCTCGAGTTGGCGCTCGTCGGGTGCTTTGAGGCCGACTCGATCGAGAGTCGCGACATGCGCTCCGGCTCCGGCTCCGCGTTGTTGTTACTGTGGGGCTCGCTGCTGTTGCTGGTGGTATCCTCGCTCCTCGGGTTGCTCAGGACACCTCCACCATCACTGGACTTCACTGTTGTTTTTGCTGAGTCTGAGTCGGAATCCTGGCTCTCTTCCTCCAGGATCGAGCTCGTGCGGCGGCTTTTCTCGATCGAGTCGCGTCGCGATTTCGAGTATTTGCGCTTCGGGTACCCGAGCTCCTGCTGCAGCATGCTGAGCGTGAACTCGGCCGACATGGAGCGCCGATTGCGGCGCGCGAACCGCGGGTCGTTTGCGAGTTGCTGTTGGGACACGAGTGGCGGTGGGTTCTGGGCACGAGTTGCGCTGGAGGTGGCTGTGGCTGTGATGCGGTCAGGCTCGCTCAGGGGCTGAGCCAGCGGCGCAGTCGTCGTCTCAGCAAACGCAGCGCTGGGGCTGTTGCTGTTGGTCGGACTCACGAACATGGGCGGCGTCTTGGGGTCCGTGAGCGACTGCGAGCGCGACACGCGCACCGCGATGAAGTCCTGAGTGCCGAGCGCGACCGACTGAGCGTCTGGGACGGTAGTAGAGGCGTCCTGGACGTCGTCCTGCGGCTCCTCGGTCTTCTTCGGCACGGCGTCCTCCTCCGGTCCCCAGACCTGCTTCATCATGAGCTGCGATTGCTGCTGCGGGTGGTGCTCGCCGCTGGTGCGCAGCATTGCTGGATAAATGGAAGTGAGGCTCAGACTCGCCATCAATCAGTTGTAAACAAGGACAGCAAGTGCAAGTGCAGTTGCGTTTCGCGGCGGCGCACAAAAGCAACTGTTTGCTTGCTGCTTTCTTGTTTGGTCTTGCCTTGTTTGCGCCGCTTGTTTGTCGCGTGTGGTTTTTGCAGCGCACAATTTGAGATTTGCCTGGTTGACTGCTTGCTTGCTCGTCTGCTTGCTTGCTGCTGGCTCGGTTTATTTGTTTTTGCGCAAGCAAGTTGCAGGGGTGATGCTGTCAACACAAGATGCAGCACGTCGCAGATAGAGAGCAAAGAGAGTGGCATGTGAGCACCAATGGCCAACAGCAATGTGTGTGTGTGTGTGCTTCAGTGCGCGCATGTCATAATGGCAACGAGTGTTGCTGCGCGGTTTGCGGTGTTACCTTGCCGTCGGAGGTGTGCGCTCGTCTGCTCTTGTTAGTGAATGAGCTCTCGCAAAGGAGAGACACAACGCAAGCGAAGGAAGAACAAGCGGACAAGCCGCGATCGCAGAGGAGCGGATGACCAGATGCTCTCTTCTCCACATGTTCTCTCTCGTGGTTTTTACCCCATGCTTCCGTTGCCTGTCCATCACACCAAGAGCAGCTGAGCAACAAAGCCTGAGTTTGCTCCAAGCAAGCCAAAAGCGCACAGTTTTGAGAGAGAGAGAGAGAGAGAGAGCTGTGACTTCGAATGAAATCTGCAGCACTGCATTTCGTGAAATATCCAGTGAGGGTTCACTTGGTTTCAGTATGCGAGAAACAGTTTGGAGGCATCGCATGGCACGCTTCTGCAAAAACAGACGGGAGAGAGCGTCATCTGCCTGACTTGTTGCTGTTGTATTTACTGCCACAACCCAAAAGGCGAACACCACAAATGTGAGCATTTGTTGACCTACGAGCGGATATAGCCGACGACGTTCGTGCGCAAGTAAGCGAACAACTGCGCTTGCGCTGCTTGTGCGCTCTTCCACTAAGGCTGCTGTTGTGTGGCACGCTACTCTATGCTCATGAGGAGCTTGTCGAGCTGCAAACCTCAAGCATTGGTTGACACTTTTGTGATGTTGTTCCAACGTCAAATTTCATGTTGAAGCAAGAGCTCTCTTTGGACTGCAGGCAGACTCTCAG
>JAASFO010000487.1:0-19736 GCA_023333815.1 Globisporangium recalcitrans
CTCGTGTGTCCGTCGTTCATCAGGACGGGCATGTTCGAGGGCGTGGCGCCGCCGCGCTTCACGACGTGGCTCACTCCCGAGTACGTGGCGAACCAGATCGTGCGCGCCGTGCGTCGCAACCAATTCCGTCTCGTGATGCCGCGGATCGTGAGCCTCTCGGAGATAGTGTTGCACATCGTGCCCGACAAACTCGGCCAAGCGTGCGTGCGCTTCATGAGAGTCGGCCACGCGATGGATTCGTTCAAGCAGACGCGCATGAACGCAGTGGTCGAAGATTGACAGGAAATCGCTTCACTAAAGAGAGAGCGAGAGAGTGAGTGAGTTTGGATGTCAGAGAAGCTACTTTAGCGAGCAATAAGCACTTGGTCTTTACCTGTTGACTGTGTTCGGTGGCTCCACTGCTACGTGTTTTTTGTCAGCCCGACTCGCTTCCACACCAGCACACGCACAGTCGCGACGCCACATTTGAATGGTTAGCGTGCTCCTGGAGGATGTTGCAGACGACTTTGCTGTGACTCTGCACCGCGACCAGTCGCCCGTGCTGCTCATGGGGTTGGCGTCCCAGGTCTCTCTCGCCAGATGCCGGGCTGCAGTCTTCCCCAGACTGGATGGAGGTTGAGTAGTCTGTCTGTGAAGGGAACCAGCGATGGCATGTGGCACTGCTGGCGCTGACAGTGATGACATTTCTTTTGATTTTTGTGCTTTTTTGTGCTCCATTCGAGTTGTAATGGCTACATTTCATTGAGCATGTTCCTTTTAGTGACTACTTAGAGCACACATCCATGAAACGATGCGTCACTCGCGCGAGGATGCACCAACCTCATCCCTCTCCCAAACCACTCACCTCTTGTTATGCATGTCACAAATCTAAACCATACTGCCAAGTATAAACATACAGGACCAGCTTCTTATCTCTATGGAACCGCTTTAAAGCGGTTTACCTTCATCCCAAAAGGTGCGCCAGTCGCACTGAGCGTCACCCTGTCCGTACCCCGTAACCCGCAAATCGTACCCTGCAGCTCTTCACCCACTTCATCACAAGAAAACAAGAAAACAAGAAAATCAGGCGCCACTTGGTCATCATCACTACGGCATGACGCTCTCCCCCGCGTCCGCCGCCCAGTCGCTCAGCAACATCGCGCTCACGAGCCCCACAGCCAAGTCTGCGCACTCGCAGTCCTCAGGCTCCATGCTCAGTCTCTCGCCCACGCGCGCGGCCGCCACCGCCGCTGGTGAGGAGTTCACGGACGTGCACATCAACTGGCAGCTCGTGGTGGTCCCCGTATCCCCTGGACCGCTCGGCATCATGCTCGACAGCGCCGTGCAGTCCGCCGCGGTGCTCGAGGGCTTTGCTCCGATCGACGCCGACGGAAGCAAAGGCGCGGTGGAGCTTCACGGCGGCGTGCTCCCCGGCAGCGTGCTGGTCAGGGTCAACCAGTACGACCTCACTGAGGACAACATGACGTTTGGCGAGATCGGCCAGGTGCTGCGCGAGACGAGCCACCTCGAGCGCGAGCTCACCTTCCAGGTGCCCGTGCCCGTGGCGACACCCACGCCGCCCAAGTCGGAGGCCGAGTGGAGCGACGCCGATCTCGCGCAGGAGCTCTCTGCCGTCAGCCCCGCATCCGTTGGGCTTCCGGAATTCCAGCCGCAGGCGAATTCACCCAGCGAAAAGCTTGGGGGCTCGTACGACCAGCTCAGCGCTGATGCCGACGGTCACCCGGAGACGCCGCCAAAGATCGCGATCTCCAGAACCAGCAGCACGAGCTCCAAGAAGAGCATGTCGTCCTCATCGACCAAGAAGGGGTGGAAGATTGGCGGATACACGATGCCGACGCTTCCCAACATGCCGAGCATGCCGAGCATGCCGAGCATGAAGTTCTCGTTGACGCCTCCAACCAGCATCGCCGGGGCGTCGACATTGTTGTTTGGACCGTCGACTCCGAAGGCTGCCGAGGAAATCAAGTTTGTGACGATCGAGGCGCCAGCTGGACCGCTCGGACTGAACCTGGACGGCGGAATCCTCGACCGCGCGGTGGTTGTGGGCTTCATTCCACTCCCAGACGGCTCAATCGGCGCGCTGGAGGCGAACGGCGGCGTAGAGAAAGGCTCGGAGCTCATCAAGATCAACGACCACGACGTCTCCAAAGCGACGCTGGAGGAGATCCACACCATCCTGGGCGAACTCAGTGGCGTGCCTCGCACTCTGGAGTTCCGCTTGCCATCGCACGCTCAACGGGCAGGGCTCGCAAAAACTCCAGCCCCACGCGCGGCGCCGGTGCCTCTCGTTGAAGACCTCGACAAGCGACGCAAACTGGAGCTGGCGCTGGTCGTCAAGTACGACAAGGCGAAGCTCACGCGCAAGGAGTGCTGGTTCGTGATCGACGCGCACTGGATGAACAGCTGGGTGGAGTTTGCGGCGCGGGACGGGCCGCCTCCAGGACCGATCGCGAACGAAGTTCTGCTGGAGTCCGAGTGGCACGACCGCTTGGACTCGAAGGTACCAGGACGACCAGACACGCCGCAGAAAGGACTCGTGCTCATGAAGGACTACCGGTGCGTCACGCCCATGGTCTGGTGCCTCTTTGTCGAGCTCCACGGAACGAGCGAGGCTCCGATTCTTCCAAGGTACGATGGCGCCATATCATTTGATAGTATGAACCTGTGAACAATGTCGTAGGTTGGTTCTCATTCTGTTGTTGCTGACACGTGTGTGTGTGCTTGAACAGATTCAAGCTGGACATTGAAGCCGAGGCCGTGGGTGAGACAGAAGTGACCGTGATCCTGCAGGAGCCGAGCCTGAAAGCAGCGATTCTCGCCAACGAACTGCGGGACAAGTGCGTCAAGCACGCGTAGTAACAACCGCTAGTCTGCCAGTGACGTGCCTCGTGTCTTGCGTGTATATATTTGAGCGTGTTGTCATCCTCCTATAATACCTACCTCTACTTTAGTCCTCTTTTGCTATCCACAATCGGAACTTGATGCCTGACGCTGTGCTCGAGACCCAGGTTTGCGTGTGAGCAGTAATGCATCCACTTTCCCCAGTCGCGCCGCTCGCGTGATGCGCCAGTTGGTCCACTGGCAAGACGCGCCATCCGCCCCTGCTGATTTTGGCTCGCAACAGACTTCGCTGCTGCAGTCTCCTCCTTGAAGAAGCTTCTCGATCGAAACGGACGAAGTTGCTGCTCTCCCCTGTGCTTGTGGGCGATGACGACACTTGCACTCGAGTCCCCAGACTCTGATCCACATCGGCGATGGCGGATGATCTCGTCGATCGTGCGCAGCAATGCCTCGTGAGCGCTCCAGTTGTAGAGCACGTCCGCGGCGAAGACCGTGTCCACGCGCGGAAGATTTTCTTTCGGGTCGATGGGGGTCCCCCACATCAGCGGCAGGAAGTGGATTTCTGGTTGAGCTTTTCCAGATCCAGCATCACTTCGTTGGGTATTGAGACGCAGGTTGGATGGGAGGAGCGCAAGACTCTCAGCGCGCTCAGTGAGGATCATCCTCTTCACAGTATCATGAGCCTCAGATGAAGAGCTGCTGCTCTCGCACAGTGTCGAGCAGACTGCCGCAAGGAGTCCGCAGCCAGCTCCGAGCTCGAGCATCACGTGAGGACCTTGATTTTGGTGCACTTCATGGCCGTGGGGGACTTGGCTCGCCTTGTTGAGCGCAAACGACAGGAGAATCGACGCGTCCCAGATGTGCGAGCCCATGGTGTCGCCGTAGTTTTCCTGGATCGCGATCACTTTTCTTTGAGCTGGCGACTCAGACGGAGACTTTGAAGTGGTGAGTGGGTGGTCGATTGAGAACATGCGGCTGCACAGATTGCTTGTCGACAGATCCTGTTGTGCTGCCTTGCGGGCTTGGTCTTGAACGGAATCACGTGGGGGTGACGACGAGAGCTGCACACGAATGCCTGAAGACTGGAGCGGGAGAACGAGTGTCTCGGCGTCGATCCACGTGCTGCGCAGGCAAAACTGCTGGAAAGCGCGATGGAACGCAGCTGTACCACCAGCGAGATGGTTGCGTTTATGGGATCAGCGCTCTGACTCTGACCCTCGACGGGCTCTTCGTGGCTTTGGTTCGTTTCTTTGGTCTTGAGATTGAACTCCGCGTCAAAGCTCCACGTGCAGCTGCTAGTCTTCACCGTGTTGATAGCGATCTGCTTGGTCTTCAGCTCGATGCCAGTCCTTTCGGAGCTGCCGGTCTCGTGGCTGATGTGGACCTCTAATTGGCGCAGAAGCTCCTGCGGAATTGTTGCAGACCGCCCCATTTCGTCCGCCAGCTCGAGCGAAATGCGGAAGCGCTGGCCGATCGTCAGCTTCACAGGCAGCTCGAAGCGCAGCCGCAGGCGCAGGATCTGCAGATTCGACGGTATTTCTTGTTGCAGAATCGCCAATTTCGCATCGTCAAACTGGAAAATTGTCGCCATGCGCACTACTTTCTCCTCATGGAGTGTGTGCTGTCTGCAGGTTTCGAGCTCAACGGTGCTTTTTGATTCTACGAGACTGATCTGGTCGGGATGTGATAGGAGCTGATGCAATGGAGAGAAGAGCTCACGCCTCAGGTACGAGTCCAAGTGCTTCACGACTGCGCTGAGTTAGCTTTGCTACCCTTTTTCTCTTTGAATCGATGCAGATCGCGGGGACGGCGCTGCCCAAGCGCATCCAGCACGTCCAGGTACCGAGATGAAGCTCTGTGTTGCAAAATCAACTCCTCCAGTTCAGTTCTGATGTGAACCAATGCCCTTGTTTTATTAGGAAAAGTACCTGCAGGGGTCTACGAGGTGAAGCGCGGACACGAATTTGACTTCTACCCTACTACAGCAGCAGAAGGAGATGGAAATTCCAAGGATCTTGTGCGAGCGCGACTCTTATCGATTGCTCGTCGACCTGCAGAAGCGAGCGAGAGCTCTTTGCTGTATTAGCCTGCTCAGTGATACAGTAAGATGCAAAAGCACGCTCTCATGTGTATGCGTGCTCACGCCCGCCCACTTCACGCGAAAACCGGCAGTTGTTCAATTCCGCTTGAGCAAAAGCGACCACTTGCAAGTCCCACGCTCCTGTTTCCAATGTCACGCCTTGGGTCGTCAAAGGGACTCGTTCCGTTTGTCTGGTTGTAAGAGAGGCTGACCGTTTGTGATGGTTGTTGATCATCCCTCGTCGATGGCATTTACGGGGATTAGACGCCACCTTTGCTGATTTGCTGATTGTTGCTGACTGGCAAGGACAGCTTTGCCATCTGCTCGTCGTTATTTTAGGATCTCGTGGGGATCTGAGGACTGGTGGCGATGGAAAGAAAAGCTTGGCATTCCATGTGCATAGCTCAGCGTTGAGTGAGTGCGTCTATCTGTCAGACTCGCGACAGAGCTAGTGGCCGAACGAAGATCGAGGTAATGGTAGCTCGTCTGCAGATCTCAGATATTGGTGGGCAGTGCAGGAGCTCTTCCTAATCGGAAACCAATTGGGACACCACGAATAGGAACCTCATCAAATGTCCCTAATTGAACGATCTCCATCATCCTGAACGAACGAACGAGTGACGTCGAGTTCATCCATTGCACTGGCGCACTTGGAACACGGCATTCAGCTAGCATGCGTAGGCTGTGTGGTCTGTAACTAATACTGAAGCGTGGGGTTGTCGTTTCAGACCTCCGCCACTTCGGCTCTGTGCTCATTCATGGGTTTGCAGCGGTCGCGTGGCAGTTCGCAAAATGGACCTCTGCTCCTCGTTCTCTGTGTGTGTGTGTCGGAGGCTCTGGCTCTGAGCTGCCTCAAGCGACATGCCTGCATGACCTAATACGCGTACTGTACTGGTTAGCGCCGTCACTGCTCGACAATTTCCTTTTGGCACTTGCTCAAGAGCTCCTGCACGAGCGCCGCGGCAATGGGCTGTGGGTCGTGCAAGATCGCCGCCACGCTCTCTTTGTCGACGGTCTCCGCTGTAATGTCCACCACGTACCTGTGTGGACGTAATAATCCGACACAACTCATTAGCACTCGTATGCGGTATCTCACACACACGAAAGGAGGACATGAGTGTCCACCTCCGATGGACGCTTAGTTTTACTACCACACCCGCTCTTTTACGCACCTGACGATCACGGGGGCGTCGCCTGGTCCATGCAGCTCGGACAGAATGCTCCAGACCATCGGGTTCACGCATCGGTAGTCCTTGGACCGCTCGAGCCCTGGACGAGGGGTGTCTGGCTCGCCCGGGATGTCTCCACTCAGGCGATCTCGCCACTCGGTCAGCAACAGCGCCTCGTTCGTGATGGCACCTGGCAGGGGACCGTCCTGGCCGACGAACGCGATCCAGCGAGCCATCCACTGCGCGTCCATTATGAACCAGCACTCCTTGCGCTTGATCTGGCTCTTGTCGAACCTGAGCACGAGCGCCAGCTCCAGCTTGCGGCGCTTCGCGAGATCCTCTTCGACGCGCATCTTGACCATCGACGCGTGTCGAGTCTTGCTCGCGCTCTTCTCCGACTGCGCTTGCCGCTTTGACGCCGAGGAAGACGACGGAGGCAGTCGGAAGACCAGGCGGCGTGGCGAGCCACTGAGAGCGCTCAGCTTGGTTCGAACGCCGTCCAGCGGCAGCTTGGAGACGTTCTCTCCGTTGATCTCGATCAGCACCGAGCCAAGTTTGATCCCTCCGTGCGTCTCCAGCGCGCCTTTCGAACCATCAGGCAGTGGGATGAAGCCGAGCACGACGCCGCGGTCGTGGGTTGCGCCGTCGAGGTCGAGTCCCATCGGTCCCGGCGGCACGTCCACAGACACGAATTTGCCGCCGAGGTACTGCTTCACAGGCGGCTCGAGCGTCGGTCCTTTCACTGTCACTGCAATGGTGCTGATGTCGTGGCTCGAGGGCTTGCGCAGTGGAGTAGTTGTACTTGGCGGTGCTTCGCTCTGCGCGTCGGGGATCGTGTAGACGCTCGACGAGCTGGAGAGGAATTGGGTCAAGAGCGCCTGCTTTTCCGTGCTCTCGGACGCATCGGCTGCTGCCGTCCCCTCGGGCTGCTCCGGTGGGGGCACTTTGAACGCCAGCGTGCGCTCCAGGTGCGAGGTCTCGCGCAGCACGCTGCCTGCTTCCATGAGCGTCATCTTCGCGTCCAGCAGATTGATTTCGTTCACGCTCACGAGCACGCTGCCCTTGAGGACGCCGCCATGCAGCTCAATCGCGCCTTTGCGTCCGTCGGGGAGGCCTGAAAACTCGTCCATGACCGCCGCGGCCAAACAGTTGCCGTCAAGCACGATCCCGAGCGGACCAGGGGGCACCACGACCCGCACGACGTCCCAATTCTCCAAGTCACCATACCCAGTCACAAGCTCCCCCTCGCCGGCCGCTCCGTTGTGCTGCTCGCTTGCGGCGTGCGGGTCCGACTTCTTGCGCGCAAAGAACTTGAACATCGTGGCGCAGTGGCGGGGCTTGTAGGCTCGCAGTCTTTGGTTCGCGCCTTGAGTGTCGATTGATTCACTTGAGCTTTGCGGGATTTTGCAGTCTTTCGCTTCTGCTTGTAGCTCTGACGAGATCTCAACCTACCCGAGCTAGAAACACGCAAGAGAGAGAGAGAAAGAGAGAGAGAATCTCTTAGCACTCAGTGCGTCCTATTTCCAGCCAGATTGTCATAAAAATATAAGCAGAGTCGAAAGATCTCGAACTTCTGATCTTTGTCTTCTTGCCTAGAAACACAGACCGCATCAAACAACACTGAGAATGCGTCAATACGAGAGAGAGATCGTCAGGAATCAGCATGATGGAGGTGGCACATGGAAGCGGACTCGCGAGGGACGACCCTCAGCATGCTTGAATACTTTGTTGATGGATAGATTGATAGATGGATGGATGGATGGAGCTCAAGTCGGTCGAAAAAAAGCCCACAAATCTAAATGGGATAGAAAGAATTGTCTCTCTCTCTCTCTCTCTCCGCTAACTACAGCGAGAGCGCTAGCTTCGCGCTCACAGGATCGATGGCGCCGCTGGAGGAGGAGTCGGAGACGATGAGGAAGAGTTCGTCGCACTGGATGGGGCAGGAACTGGAGTCTTCGAGGCTTCCGACGAAGCAGCAGCAGTCGTTGTCGTGCTTGGGACGTCACTAGCCTTGTCGCCGCCGCTTAGACCGAGCAGTGCGAGCTTCTTTGTGAGCGAGATCGTGGCCTTGACTGTGCTGACCGCGGCCTTGAACTTTCGGCGCGCGTTGAACTTGCGCAGCTCGATGAGCGCGCCTGTGAGCTGCACCGTGTTGACGTTCGCGCCGGTGATCCACGTGTGCTCGAGCAGCTGGGCCGCCGTCCACCGCTCGGCCGGGTTCACCGCCAGCATCCGGGAGATCAGGTCCTTGGCTTCCGCCGACACGTTGTCCCAGTACGGCGAGTCGAACTCGAACTTGCCCGTCTTGATCTTGCGGAAGAGCATGCCCTGGTTGTCGTGGTGGAACGGCGGGTACCCGCAGAGCAAGATGTACGTGATCACGCCGATGCTCCAGATGTCCACCTCCTTGCCGTACGGCCGCGCCTGCAGGATCTCCGGCGCGACGTACCCGGGCGTGCCGCACGCGGTCGCGAGCCCCTCGCCGTCGACCTGCACTTTCTTTGCAAAGCCAAAGTCCGCGAGCTTGATGTCCGCGACGTCCTCTTTGTTCGTGAGCAGCAGGTTCTCGGGCTTGAGGTCGCGGTGCACGATGTCGGCGTCGTGGCAGAACTGGATCGTCGCGAGCAGGATCTTGACGAGCTCGCGAGCCTCGCGCTCGCTGTAGAAGTTCTTTTCGACGATGCGGTCGAAGAGCTCGCCGCCGGCCATGAACTCCGTCACGAGGTAGTAGTACTTGTCCTCCTGGAAGACATCGAAGAGCTTGACGATGTGCGGGTGCTGCATCTGCTTGAGGATCGCGACCTCGAGCATGAGCGCCTCGGTGTCGTCCTTCGAGAGCTCCTCGCGCTTGATGCACTTGATCGCGAATCTGTCGCCCGACACGCGGTGCGTGGCTTCGCGCACCACGGAGAACGTCCCGGCGCCGAGCTCCTTGCCCATGACGTACTCGTCCTCAAAGCGTCTCGAGGACATGGACATCGTGGGTGGTGTCGTTGTGGACACCTTTCCCGTTGCGGACGACGGTGCGGATGTGGACGAGGGAGACGCGGATGGCGGTGGGACGCGGAACCGCACGATGCGCTCCATGGTCGACGTGTTGATGAGGGTCTCGCGGATCTTGTCGAACGAGAGACCCGCGACCGTGAAGTCGTGCTCGTTCACGCCCAGGAGGATGCTGCCGCGCGAGATCTGGCCGTTCTGCTGCAGCACGCCGGTCTGTCCCTGTGGACCCACGGACCGGAAGCCGTCCACGACCACGTGGCCATGCGGGTCTGCGCTCTTGCTCACGATGAGACCCAACGCCCCAGGCGGGACGCGCACGTCCACGAAGGACCAATCGGACGACCACGCGGACGAAGAAGCTGAGGACGACGGTGCGGATGCGGATGCCATTGCGGATTGAGCTGGTTGATGGTGTGTGTGAGGGGGAGGGGATCTGTGGGGTATTCAGTTAATGAGCAAGTGCGCAGGGATGCGGAGGGTTTGCGGACGCTGGATTGGGATGCGGACGGACACGACTGGACGGGTGGATTGTCAAGCAGTGCGGACGACCGAATGGCGTGTCTCCTGCCCACAGAAAAGCAAAGAATCCGTCGAAATGGAAACAACAAGCGTCAAGCAGCTTTGCCGCCACCTGCAGTTTCGTTTCCCTCGTTCATTCCTTATTTCGTCAAAGAGTGTTCATGTGAGACTGATCAGTGGTTGGAAGCATCCTTTGATGAACTGAAGTTTGTGCTGGTAGTGAATAGGAGAGGCGAATAGCAGTTTCGATGGCATGTCACATCCTGCTTGATTGAAAGAGAGAACGATCAACACGAAGAGAGCAGGAGGCACTATTTGGACTGGAGCTGTACAGTTCGCTCCGGATTATTTGGGCAGAAACTGTACGTCATCGGGTTACCATCAAGGGTACAGTAGAAATAGACATAGACATAAACACGTAACCGAGTATCCCATTCAACCTCCTCAAAATGGAGCAAAGACTGTTCACACTGCAAAACCATGCACGTTCTATCCGATTCTAATGTATCCCCAGCTGGAGAAACCAAACAGTTCGAATATGCCATCAAGATCTCGTTTTAAAGAGGGATCGCTGAGCCATCAATCCCAATCAAAGCACTCGCATCGATCGATCAGCATTCGCTCGCCCATTGCATATCCATCTTCCTCCTCCTCTTCCTCCTCCTCCGAAGCCCCAGAGACGCCGCCAGTATGTTCAAGAAGTTCACGGTAGAGGAGAACGTGAGCACGAGCAGCAAGGTGAAGTCCTCGCAGCAGCGCACCATCCGCTCCAAGATCCTCGAGCAGTACCCGGACATCGAGCCGTACCTCGAGGAGCTCTTGCCAAAGAAAGCGCCGATGGTGGTCGCCAAGTGGTGCGTCTTGCGTGCATTTGAGCTGCTTACTAAGCACGGCTTCTGGTTTGTGGATCTCAGTACTAACACCGGTCTCTCTGCCTTCGTTTGTGTCGATACTGGATGCTGTTGCCAGCCAGAACCACGTGCAGATCGTGCTGAACGAGGGCGAGCCGCTCTTCTACAACCAGCGCGACGGTCCGTTCATGCCGACGCTCAAGCTGCTGCACAAGAGTGCGTTTTGTATAGCAGACACTGTTACTTTATGCGAGAGGCTGGTGTGTGGATAGATGATCACTGACCATCTGTGCTGCTGTGTTCTGCTCCACCTGCTAGTCCCGCACATCATGAAGCAAGTGCGCGCGGACAAAGGCGCGATCCCGTTCGTGCTCTCTGGCGCGAACGTCATGTGCCCCGGGCTGACGTCCGCTGGCGGCGAGATGCCAGAGGAGCTGGACGCCGGTACGCCCGTGGCGATCATGGCGGAGGGCAAGGAGCACGCGATGGCAATAGGCGTGCTGACGCTCTCGACCGAAGAGATGTGCGTTTGGTTTGCTTGTTTGTTTACTTGGGCTCTAGTGCCAGTCGTCATTGAGATTCGAGCGATGCTAACATGACTGCAATTGTGTGTGTGTTCCAACAGTCGCAAGCAGAACAAAGGTATCGGTATCGAAATGGTGCACTTCCTCGGTGACGACCTCTGGACCTGCGCGCGCATCGACTAAGCCACGTCTGCGACTGCTGCTGGAGGCACACTGTGACGCAGAAGAGAGAATGCAAACTCCGTCTCGCCACACGCTATGAGAGAGAAAGCTGAAGCCAGCGAGTGCGCTGCTGTTTATTCAGTAATGTTAGGTACAAGTTTGGTTTTCTTGGCTTATTGCTATCGTCTTGCGTTGTCAAAAGTTGCCAGTGTATCATTCTGGGCAGCCCTGATGCAGCTGTTGGTGCTGTCACTGTGCCCCCTCCCTCCCTCCATCGCCGTCTCCTATACTTCTTTCCACATGTGTCGGTTGCTCGTACCCGGCGCTGCACTACTGCTCGAGCCACCTGTGCCACTGCTGCTGCTGCTCTGTCCGCTCTCGAGGATGTTGGGCAGCGACCCGGAGCGTGGGCGACCCGTGCCGTTGGACCAGTCAAAGTTGTGCGTGTTGACGTTCGCGATCACTGGCTGCATCTCGATGCCGCCGCCCATGAGCGAGTTCTGGATCCCGAACGCTGGCGGCGCGGACGGCGGCGGACCCAAGTCGTTCATAGAAGAGTCGTCGCCCATGGAGCTGTCCTGGTGCCGTGAAGCGAACCCCGAGTTGTGGTGCTGGTGGCGCTCGTGCGGGTACTGGTACGGGGCGTGGGAGGTCGACGACGAAGAAGAGGAGGACGAGCCTATTCCTATTGCTGCTTGGTGGACGTCGATCGCGCTCTGCAGCGCTGTGAACGGGTTGAAGCGGTACCCTTGCTGGCTGTGGCTGCCGTTCTTGGGGTTGCTCTCACTGTTGGAGATGTCTCTTGCTGCCGACGAGAGCGACGCCAGCGACGATCCGTACGCGAGTTGGTGGAGACCCGATGCAGATCCTGCCTGGTTATGATGGTGCTGCAGCGACGAAGCAAGCGAGAAGCTCCCAAGCTGCGGCGGCGGAGGCGCCGGTCCCTGTGCAGACGGGAACGAGTGGCGCAGCAGATCGCCCAGAGAGTTCGAGCCGTCGCTGTCGTTGCGTGTGAACAGCGGGTTGGACGCTGGAGGCGGAGGGAAGCGCGGCAATCCACCCCCTCCTCCTCCTCCGCTATTCGAGTCCAAGTGCAGACCCGAGAGCAGCGACGAGAACCGTCCGCCGCCGCTGGAGTCCTGCGATGTCGTGGACGACACGGACTGGTCGTTGTAGTCGACTGACGTCGTAGACATGGACTGCGAGGCGCCGAGCACGCTCTCGTCTGTTGAGCTGCTGAACGCGTCCATCATCGCTATTGCCGAGGTCTTTTGCTGGTAGAAAATCGGCACGTGCTTGCGGTTCGGACGCGGCTTTGGGGGTGATCGCTGCTGCTGTTGTTCCTGCTGCTGCTTGGTCTGCTGCTGCTTTTGCTGGCTCGCCGTGACCGCGAGGAAGCCGCTGAGCGCAGAGCCACCGACATCTGCACCACCAGCAGCAGCAGCGCCACCGCCAGTGCCGTTCCTCAAGTCCTTGCGCAGAATCTTGACCTTGAGCGTCCCGCTCTCGGCTTTGGCAGTGAACGCGTTCTCCTTGTACTTGCGCTTCCCGCCTGCCAACCACACACACACACACACAGCGTGAGTGCACAGGAGCCATACACCTTGACGTCTGCATAGACACGAGGGCATGGACGCGTACCGATGACGTCCATTTCCGCCATGGTCGCTCGCTCGCGTTCTTCCTACTCCTATCTGTCGATCTGTCTGTTCCTTTCAGATTATCCACCTAGTCAATTCGCTCACACAAGAACTTTACAATCGAAGATAGAGGAAGGAATGATGGTAAATAGGACACCCACTCTACCGTCATTTGCACGATGAGCAACCGTGTTTCGAGACGCGTCGTCTCACGCTTCCCTTGAAAACAGATCCAGACACATCGATCGCTTTGAAGAGGTGCCGAGTGTGAGAAATGAAATGTCAGCGTTCAGAAAGTGAGCTTTCAGCTTTGAGAGCTGAAAATGAGAAACAAACGCAAATATCACGCTTTTGTTGGTTGGATGGGATGGACTCATCTCTATGAGAGGTCTCCCAGAATCGCTCTTCTTGTTGTCATTATTCTCGGTTTTCGTGCTTTTCGGATTCTTCTCAACGCTTCTCGATGCTTTTCTTGCTGCTTTTTCACACTGCTGCTCTGCCTCTTCGCTCGGGCTCGATGGTTCTCAAGCCACTCCATGCACGGGCTTAGGCGTACACCTCGACCTCGCGCTCCACGACCACCTCGTCCTCTGGGAGCGCCATGTTGCGGTAGCCCACCTCTGGGAGGTAGTCACCGGCCTCCACGAACTTGCGAGGCAAGTCGAGCGTGGTCCAGACATCCTCCAACGCAGTCATGAGGTTGTCCACCATCTCGTCCGTGTGGGTCGGCAGTGGGGTCAAGCGCAGACGCTCTTCGCCGCGTGGCACAGTAGGGAAGTTGATCGGCTGCACGTAGATGTTGTGCTTCTCCATCAAGATGCGCGATGCCTCCTTCACCTTCACCGGGTCGCTCACCATCACCGGGATGATGTGGCTCACACTTGGCAACAGCGGGAAACCCGCGTCGATGAGGCGCTTCTTCAGCTCCGACGACCGCGCGTGCATGATCTCGCGCTCCACCTGGCTTTCCTTCAGGTGCCTGATCGATGCCTGGGCACCCGCAGCGAGCACTGGAGGGATCGACGACGTGAAGATGAAGCCCGACGCGCACGACCGCATCGCGTCCACAAGAGCGGCCGAGCCGGCGACGTAGCCGCCCATGATACCGAACCCCTTGGCAAGAGTGCCCGTCACCATGGTGATGCGCTGCAGCGCGTGGTCGCGCTCAGCGATACCAGCGCCGCGGTCGCCGTACAGACCCACCGCGTGCACTTCGTCGTTGAACGTCATCGCGCCGTACTTGTCCGCGAGGTCGCAGATGTCGTGCAGCGGCGCGACCGTGCCTTCCATCGAGTTCACGCTCTCGAACAGCACGAGCTTGGGCGAGTCCGGGTGCTCCTCGTTGGCGCGCTGGAGTTGCTCCTCGAGCGACGCCATGTCGTTGTGCTGGTAAATGTATTTCTTGGCGCGACTGTGCTTGATGCCTTCAATCATGGACGCGTGGTTCAGGCTGTCCGAGATCATGATCAGGTTCGGGAAGATCTTGGGGAGCGTGCTGATGACCGAGTCGTTGGCCACGTAGCAGGACGTGAACAGCAGCGCGCCTTCCTGCTGGTGCAGGTCCGCCAGCTCCTGCTCGAGCTTCACGTGGTAGTGGTTCGTGCCCGAGATGTTGCGGGTGCCGCCCGAGCCGCCGCCGGTCTGCAGCAGGTAGTTCTGCATCGCCGTGATCACCTTGGGGTGCTGACCCATGCTCAGGTAGTCGTTACTGCACCAGGCGATCACCTCCTTCTGGTTGCCGTCCTTGGCGTAGTGGGTCGCGCGCGGAAAGTGGCCGCGCTTGCGCTCCAGCTCGGCAAACTCGCGGTAGCGGCCCTCGGTCTTGATCTTCGTGATCGTGTCCTCGAAGCCCTGCTGGTACTGGCGCGTGGAGAGACCGCCGAGACGGATCTGGGATGTCGGCGTCGTGCGGAACACGGCGTTCGCGGCCGAGTACGCGCTCACATTCCCAGCAGCCTGGCTCTGCTTCTTCTTGAGCTCGGCGATGCGCTGCAGCGTGGCGCTGGTGGCAGCCGAGGCAGTGACGTGCGCCTGCGACGAGTTGCCGCCGGACGACGCCATGCCCATGACCGACGACATGTGCGGACACAGCTTCGCCAGCTGCGAGATGTTGGGCAGCAGCGCCGCGCGCGCCGTCGGCAGCGCGTGCATGAACGGGCAGCGCGACGCCGACTGCATGCGGGCAGCGGCGACTGAGGCGCGAGTGAGAGCCGCCATAGTTACTTCAGGACAGGGGAGAGGGTTGCGCTGGAAAGCTTGCTGGCTTGAGTGGGGCTGCTGTCGCGCAGATGGGCAGTTGGAAAGTGAGAGAGTCTCTTCGTAACCTCAGTCGCTAGTGTGTGGTTGAGGCTCGCAGTCAGTCAGTCAGGATTATGGATGAGGAAGGGAGGCAAGTCTTTTGGCTGGGCTGAACTGTGGTCTGTGAGGTGACCAGATGGTGGCGAGGGGTAGGGCTGCGGCAAGTGAGCGTTGCAGACGGAAAGAGAGGTCATCTCTCCTGCGACTCTCTCTCGAAATAGCCTGCTGGCTTACAAAGATCGAGCTGTGGACCTTCGGAATTAGTCTCGAGCAGGTCAGTTCAGTGTTGCAGGTCAGGGGTACGCTGGGCGGGGAAAACCTTTTCGTCTGTGAAGAAACGCGCACCTTTGAAGCTGAGCATGTGTCATGTAATCCTCGTGTCTAACTGGATGGATGCAGCTGCTCTCGTCTGACCTGCAATCTCGCAATTTCGCATTCTGGCGATTGGATTGACGAGCAAGAGGAAACTGGTGTAACCAGTCTGCGGGCGTAACCCTCGCCATAACCAGATGCGAATCAAGCGAGCGATCTTGTCCAGTTGGTTTGCACAGTCGTGGGCTCTCATTTGCGTCACCACCAGCTCGTGGACTTTGCCGTCTGTCTGTCGTCACGCCGTCAAACCCAGCTCAACTCGTTACATACAAGCTTGATTGCATGTCGTTGTTTGCTTGTTGCTTGTAGTTGTGAAAGCTTGCACCTCAGCTGTGGTCTCCAGTAAAGACCAACGCGTGAGGTGAGAGGAATGGTTGCGTAAGTTGCTTTGTTTGCATTCTCTGCACACGGCTGTTGCACTGGCACACAAGTGCGCCAGAACAGAGCATTGATGGGCACGTTGGCCGACTCCCGCATCAACGAAAATGCAATGCGCGAGATGGATGCACAACAAGCAAAAGAGATCGAGTCTGGTGGTCCACAGCACGACAAACACATCGAAATTGAGTGCAAGAGCAACAGGCAACTGTGCAAAAAGGATGCTGCCACAACACTCCTCTCACGAGGCAAGCAGCAGCAACTTGTGGATTTTTAGTGATCTCTTGCTTGCTTGTTTGCGACGTGAAGGCTTGCGTCTGGTTGTTTTGCTCATTGCTCAGTCCGGAGCACCGCCCTCGCTCGACCGTCTTTGCGATCGCATGGCGACTTGCGAGAAACTCAAGGATTTGTTTTTGTTTGATTCGTTCGAGTGCCACACTCAAAAGTGTTTGTGAAATGCTGTGAACTTCAAGCGCTGTCCATGTCCTACACAAACAACAAGCAACGCTTTGTTATTGTTCGCTCAGTGAGTTCTCTCAAAGCCTTCAGTAAAGAAAAAAAGCACAAGCACGCAATAAGCATCACGCAACTCGCAAGCTATGACTGCAGGCGCTCGAGATCCGCTCGTCCTCGCCCTTGCCAACATATTCCTTAACGGAGAAGAGGACATCAATCGTTTGTCGTCAGTGGAGAGAGGGAGGCGCCAATGCAGTCATCTGCTGAACAAAAAAAGCAGCAAGAGGCTCGTTTGACTCTCTCCTCATTCATCAAGAAGTCAGAGTCAACAAGAGGGTACGATGTGTGGGCCACACAGCGTTCGAGAGAATGATGCTGGTGGTGGGATGGTGTGGTTGCGCAACGTAAACTGGAGACTTCTTGAGCCATAAAGCTGAAGCTCGAAATACAGGATGTGCGGTGCACGACTGGACACTTCCTTTTGCAATCGGAGCCGCATCCACGCTCTGAAATTGTGGCAAGAGACGAGAACAGTCTATAAACTGCACTAGTGCTTAGTTTGTTTCGTTTATTTACTCATACACAAACACACTTCAAGTAATTGCAAATATGCACTAAATGAGATGATTTGTGTCCTCATGTTGAGATAAAAAGCTAACCTAAACCAGTGAATTGTGAGCTTTTGCTCAAATGTCCTCAATCTACTGATTTGAGTTCCCTTCAAACTAGAAATTTGTGTCATCAATGCAAAGAGTGAACACAGTAAGTGCTGCGAATCAAGATCAAACTGCTCAAAGCAAAAAGCACAACAAGCAGAGCACAGGAAGAAAGAGAGCAGCATGGGCGAGCGCAAGGTGCTGAACAAGTACTTCCCGCCGGACTTCGACCCGTCGCTCGTGCCGCGGCGCAAGCGGCCGAAGAACGAGCAGATCGAGGTGCGCATGATGCTGCCGTTCTCCATCCAGTGCAGCACGTGCGGCGAGTACATGTACCGCGGCAAGAAGTTCAACTCGCGCAAGGAGGAGGTGGTCGAGGAGACGTACCACGGCATCCGCATCTTCCGCTTCTACATCAAGTGCATCACGTGCTCGTCCGAGATCACGTTCAAGACCGACCCGAAGCGCGGCGACTACGTCGCAGAGCACGGGTGCGTGCGCAACTTTGAGCCCTGGCGCGAGAACGAGGACGAAGAGGAAGCCGCGCATGTGAAGCGCGAAGAGGAGGAGAAAGGAGACTCGATGAAAGCGCTCGAGAACCGCACACTCGACTCCAAGCGCGAGATGGACATCCTCGACGCGCTCGACGAGATCAAGGCGATCAACCAGCGCCACGCCAAGATCGACACGGACGTGCTGCTCCAGCAGCACTTAGACGCGCATCCCGGTGCGGCGCAAAAGAAAGAAGAGCTCGAGAAGCAGCTGGAGGACGACATGCGCCAGGCGAAGCTCGTGTTCCAGCAGAAGAAGCGCGCAATAGGCGAAGTGAGTGGTTTTGGGGTAGCTGGTACTGCTGGTACTGGCGATGCGGTCAAGAAAGCTGCAGTCGAGAAGAAAGAGCTGCTGCTCACCGGTGCATTCGATGGCAGCAGTGCGAATGGGGACGCCATGACGAATGGAGAGAAAGTATCGTCTGCGGCGCCGACACAAAAGATCGCAGTGATTGTCAAGAAGAAAAGCGACGCTGCTGCAACAAAGAAGATCGTGAAGAAGAAGAAAGCAGTGCCAAAAGCCGCGCTCACGAGTCTCGTCGCGCAGTACAGCGACAGCGATTGATTGGAGCGGTAAGCAAATAGGCAAAGAGAAAAGTCGCACATGACCAACTTCGGTATCAAAACGCTCGACAGCCCGTGGAGCTCTGTATTTACCCCTTGCTATCGATGTGTCATTCGTCTACAGCTTGCTATGTATGAACCTCCCTTCTCGCTTCCAGTCATCACGCACCTCTTGAAAGCTGCACAGAACCACCCTGCCCCAACACGACAGTTGGCTTACTGGTTTGGCTCGTACGGCGTGAGCAGGTGCGCCGAGAACGCACGCAGCGACGGCACACCGCGCACCTCTTCGTTCAGCAGCGGCATCTCGACGACGTGGAAGTCCTCGTAGAGGTCGTAGATCTGGTCAATGTACTTCTGCTGCATCTTCTGGCGCGCATTGCAGTTGCTGCACGTCGAGCCTTCTTCCGGGTACAGCACCTGGTTCACGACCACGTTGTGCACGTCGATGTCGTACTTGGTGAGCTCCTGCACGAGGCGCTCGGTCTCGTAGAGCGAGAGGAACTCGGGGATGCACACGCACACGAACGTCGTGCGCTCCGGGTCCTTGAACTGCGCGTTGACCTTCTGGATCACCTCGCGGGTCTGCTCGAGCTTGCCCAACAGCATCTCCTGCGACGGCAGCGCACCGCCGAGCAGCGCCGAGACCTGCGAGAACATACCCGAGAACTGGTTCTTGAGCGACAGGATCTTCTCGAACGCCTTGTCTAGCGCGGTCGGGAAGCTCAGCAAGCGCAGCGTGTGACCCGTCGGCGCCGTGTCGAACACGATGACCGAGTAGTCCATGTTCTGCACCTGCTTCATGAGCTCCGCAAAGCTCATGGCTTCGTCGATGCCTGGGATCGAGTTCGTCAGGTCCTTCATGAACGACGCCATGCCCGAGTTGTCCTGCACTCCGTCCGCGTTCATCTCCTCCAACTGCAATGCAAGCACAAGCGAACAGGAAATATGGCATGAGTGGACACAACGCATGGTGGGGGAGGGCACATGTCATAACGCCACTAATCCACATATGGTACGAACGTACATCGACATTCGGGTCGATCTCCATCACCGCGAGGTTCGTGAAGCCATTCACGAGCGTCGGCTCGCGCGTGAACTTTTGCCCAAACGCGTCACTATATAAACAACACACAGCGCACGCAACCACCATCAGTACACACATAGAGACGCATTGTCACTGGGACACTCAACCTCGAAGCGCTCAAGCAGAGCAGCAAATGCAGCACCTGAGGTTGTGCGCTGGGTCCGTGGACACGATGAGCACATTCTCGCGCTCGAGCGCGAGGCGGATCCCGAGGCAGCAGGAGGTGGTGGTCTTGCCCACGCCGCCCTTCCCGCCCACGAAGATCCAGCGCAGCGACTGCTGTGCCACGAGGTTGCGCAGGCTCGCTTCCGGGACTTCTGCGTCGGCCATTTTTATGGATGCTGTCTTTGCTTGCTTCTTCCAGTTGATCTTGCTGTTGTTGATATGAGGCGACTTTAGCTCCCTCTATTTGCTCTGTTCGCCCCAATTGTATTTGCATGCTCAAGATGCAGGTCGCGATGTGTCCTCATTGAAGCTTAGCAGTAGGTGGTTTTGACAGTTGGAACACTAATCTAGACAAAGTTGTCCTGGGTTGTGTGACCCACATGATGGACTTCTAGCAACCTGTTTAGAACCACTCGAGCA
>JAASFO010000488.1:0-19641 GCA_023333815.1 Globisporangium recalcitrans
GATCAAGACGAACCAGGAGCTGCTCGATGCGCTCTTCGACATGAAGTTCGCCGTGCAAGGGATGGACTCTCCGATTGAGATGAACTTTGAGGACGTGGTGTTCGTGATGGAGGACATTGACTGCGCGTCGTCGATCGTGAATGCGAGACAACCGACAGACGACCTTGAAGACGCTGTGAAGGCGAAAGAAGCCGACGTTGACGCGAAGGCTGCTGCGTCGGACGCGACTCGGACCAACGAGGAGATCGAGGCGGGCGACAAGGACAAGCTCATGTCGGCGATGGTCAAGGCTGTGGTCGAGGACGAGAAGAAGCACGCAGCGCGCAACGACCACTTGAACCTCTCGGGCTTGCTCAACGTGCTCGACGGCGTGATCGACTGCCCCGGCCGCATCGTGATCATGACGACGAACCACCCGGAGAAGCTCGACCCGGCGCTCGTCCGCCCAGGTCGCGTGAACAAGAAGCTGCTGCTGAGCTACATGGGGGCGAGCCACATCCAGCAGATGATCGAGTACTACTGCACGGCGAAGCTCACGAAGGAGCAGAGCGAGCGCCTGACCAGCACGTTCGCGCACACGGACAAGCACTTCACGCCGGCCGAGATCGAGGAGCTCTGCGCCGAGTTCGACGACGTCGAGTCCATCCTCGACGGCTTGGAAGCGCTGACCGCCGCTGAGTAGAGCTGTGCATCCGTGTGTGTTGCATAGAGCCATTTCCCACACACTGAACCCTTCACACGAAAAAGTTGTACTTTACGAATACAGACAATCCATTCCCAATCAAAGAACTCGAAAACCAGTGCCAACCTTCGCATGCACATTTGCTCGCGTAGAGGGAGCAGAGAGGTGTGAGGCGAGATCATATCTGAAGTGCTGTTCCATTCAGTCCATTCATGAACGCTCCAAGTGGTGTCCTCTTCCAGCATCGCACTGACGGGATCTTTTGAGATCTTGGGCAGACCATGAAGCCATCTCTCTGGATCAGAGACACTCGACGAAATGGCAGACACAGGAGCCACAGGATATCGGAGTGTGTATATTGTTGTTTTGTATCTATCTCCCAGATCTTCACATCAATCTCTCTCTCTCTCTCTCTCTCTCTTGCCTTTGCACAACGCAAACCATTTCTTGCAGGAAACAAAGCGTGCGGTACTTCCATTCAGGGCGACTCGGCGGGGAGGCTTGTGTCCGACAGCCGGCGCTTCATGAGTCCTCGCCAGCCGCGGCGGCGCTTGTACGTCTCCTGGTACGCGACGTAGCGCTCGATCACGAACGACTGCGCGGCCTTAATCACGAGCGCGATCACGGGGAGCAGCGGCAAAGGACCAGCGAACCACGGCGCCACGAGGCGACTCGACTGGATGTAGCAGGCGCACAGCACGATCGCGACGTTGATCATCGAGAGCGAGTTCCAGACCGAGTACCGTCGCGAGAACGTGGACGAGTTGAGCGCGAGCGTGACGATGCCCATGATCGGCGACATGATGAGCGTCAGCGGCGGGATGAACAGCACGGGGATCATCACGGACGCGCTGCAGTCGTGGTCCACCTCGCCGTCCGTCACGCACTTGAGGTTCACGACCATCGCGAACGTGATCGCCAGGTCCAGCATGAGCAGCGACAGCAGCGCCGTGTTGAGCATCCACGCGTGGTTGAGCCAGCTGCTGCGGCGCACGTTCTTCGGCAGCACGTGCAGTCGGAAGAACGACTCGATCCGCTGGCGGCGCGGGCGGTCGATCAGGCGGTCCTCGAGCTCGTCCGCGCTGATCAGCACCCCCGGTACAGGCATTGACGCGTCCACTGGACCGAGCCAGCCTTCGTAGAAAGTGCGCCGGCGTCTCGCACGACTGCGCTGCGGACCCACTTTCAGCTGCAACTCGTCGCCGCGACGCGGACCGCCGCCTCCTCCAGGACCGGCGTCCACGGATCCTGCTGTCGACGAGCGGATCCGCAACGCTTCTTCGCGAATGCTGCTGACTGCGCCGCTGCCTTTGTTCCCACCCGCGCCAGCAGTTGGACCACCACTGCCGCGTCGTCCTCCTCCTCGGCCGCCAGCACCAGAACCGCCAGCGGGTGGCCAGCCAGACGCATTGTTGTCATTGAAATACAGCGCATCGGCGGTTTCAAAGCTGCTTGTTTTGTCGCGTCCATAAGGCTCCAGCGAGTCCAAGCCACGCGAGTACGAGTTCGAGTTGTATCCGTATCCAGGATCTTTCGTCATCCCCTTTCCATATCGCCCAGCGATGCCGTCTTGAATACCACCACCACCTGCTTGCCGACTGGTGTCGTTGGTCTCGTTGCCATTCGTGAGGAAAATGCCGAGCTTGAACTCTTCGCCGTACTCGGCATCGTCCTGGACGTAGAATCGCCCGAGGTAGATCCGCAAGCCGCCCAGGATGCCATTCCCACCCGCAGACACCGCCATCTTGCGCTCGAGAAACTTGGCGACGGGGATCAGCGTCTCCACGAGGCACGCTTCGTCCCGCGACACCACACGCAGCAGCGCATTCAGCTCAGCGACAAACATGATCCACGGCTCGTCGATGAACGTTGTGAGCTCGGTACACTGCGGCACCGACCGCACGAGCAAGTCGCTCGGGTCCAAATAGAATGGAGAGTAGTACGTGCCGCAACCAGCAAAGAGCAGCACCAGTGGCAGTGACGGTCGGCCAATCTTCGTCGTCGGGACGCACACGGACGAAGGGCTCTCCTTGTTCAAAAACTCGAGGTACACGAGCGAGTAATCCGGAGAGTACCCGACCTTGACAGCGTCCTGCAGCGCCTTTGCGCGAGCACCTTTCATGCACGCGTGGTTGTACTTGCCGATGATCCGCTTCAGCGCGTTGATGCGCAAGTGGCGGCGATACGACAGCACCTCGGACGCGAATGGATAGCAGAGCAGCGCGACGAACTTGTACACAATCTCCCCCCAGCTGGACGCGATCCCTGTTTTCCACGCAAGCGGCGCGTTGATCTGCTGGGCGAGCAGACTGAACTCGACATCATCGAGCACTGGCTTCAGCGGCTCTGGGACTGTCAGACGCAGCTTCAGCGGGCTGTCGCGCTCGTTCAAACCGGAAAAGTAGATGCGCGCCATGTGCTCCTGCAGATCTTCGGTCATCAGCTTCTCGTACTTGACGCGCGGCCAGTAGAAGCAGCGGAAGAGGAACGAAAAACGGCTTTTCTGCGAGTTCGCCACTGCAGACGAGAGCAAATGCTGGCGCTCGCCCTTCGTGCCTGGGTGGTACATGCGTGGCTCTTTGCGATTACGACAGGCGTACCCAAGAAGAATCGAGAAGATCGCGATCCCCAGCAGCACCAGCACGAAGCCAATCTCTCCTCCGCACGCGTCTAGCAGCTGCTGGAGAGGAGACACGCAGTGGTCACCAGAGTAACCCGGGTCGCACGTCCAGTCGCAGTCTGCGCTGATCGAGCCGTAGCCTGAATAGTGCGAGTTGGACGGCGCATTTGCGCACGACAGGCACTCTTCGCTGTTGCTCTCAGATTTGTACCGCCCTGGCTTGCACAGTCGGCAGAACAGTCCTCCAGAGCCCGGCGCACACGGAAACCCGAAGAACGTCCCGCTCGCGGCCGACGCGACAACTGCAGACGTGTCTTCTCCAACGGAGACGCCGCCGTCTCCAGCAATCTGGAGGGTAGAGATACCCCCTGCAACAGTGTAGTTCCCATCAAATCCACTCGTGCACTTGTCGTAGTCGCTTTGCCCGCAACCTGTGAGCTGTAGTCGGCCTCCTCCACCTCCGCCACCGCACAGCCGTGCCACAACATGCGATGTGGTCAAGGGAGCAGACGTAGCATCCGTTTTCGAAGTCGTGCTTGAAGCATTCGTCTTCGCAGCAGGAGCAGCGCCATTCACGTCGCTAACCATAGTAATGATGGCTCCAGCGCACGCAGAGTTCCCACCAACGGCACTGATGCGACCGTGACCACGCAGGAAATCGGACACCATCAGCCCGAGGAAGCCGCCAGATCCGCCTCCCGCTCCACTCACGCCGTTGTTTCCGTTGCAATGGATCTCGCCGTTGAGAACCAGACCTCGAGCTCCAAGCATGACAACGCCACCGCCAGATCCTCCGTCAACGCAGCCACCACCAGATCCGAGCATCCCCACTCCAGAGCGGGTTCCGTAGGGCAAGCCCCCAGACGCGTAGTCACCGACTTCGTTCACAGCACTCGAGTCGGCACCTCGACCGCCGTATCCACCGCCGCCACCGACAGAGCCGACGCATTCGCCACTGCCAGAGCCCTGGTTCGCCAATTCTCCCAGTCCGTTCGCACTCACCATCGAGCTTTTCGTCAGCTCGATCATCTCGCGCGCACAAACCAGGACCGCTCCAGCAAGCACCACTGCTGGGCGGTCGCTCTGTCCAATCGAGATCGACTGACGCGCCATCAGCACCATCGTGAAGTTCGCGATCGTCGCCTCATTCGGATCGTACACGTTGAAGTCTCGGTGCTGCTCGTTGCACGGGAGGAAAGTGGACTTGGCGGACGCAATGTTCGTGGCTTCCATCGTCCCAGTCACGTTGATAGAGTTGCTCGACGCAATGCCGAATCCCCCGACCGAGATCGAGCCGCCGAGGATGGTCTCTCCGCCGCTTTCCAAAGCCAGGAACTTGGTGTTCTTCGTCGTATCCGCCGAGCCTCCTTGGGCAATGTTGCTCGTCACATTAGCGTCAAGGTGCAGATTGTCTCGGGTCACAATGTGAACACTGGTGCCAAAGCGAAGCGAGGCCGTTGCATCCATCGCAACAGACTGCGCCGCCATGTCAAGCGTCGCACTTGGGAGGATGATGCTGGACTTGCTCGAGACCAGCACGTCTCTCGCGAGAACCTCAACGCTCTCTGTGTTGGTGCTCAGCGACTGCAGCAGGATCGAGCTGTTTGCCACGTCCAAGTCCCCCTTGCTGAAACGCAGGCAGTGAGACGCCACAACTGCTCCATCTGTGATCACAAACGCGTCGACTTGTTCCAATTTGCTTTTCCCCAACACCACGACGCTAGTGACCGCACCGCCGAGCGCAGAAGCAGCGACTGTAGTGTCGTCGTCCGCATCAAATTGGTTGCTGACCATCAACTTGGTCTCCTGAGTCCCGTCAGCGTGTCGAATCACGCAGTGGTATGTTCCCGCCGCAGCTGCGAGTGCTCGAACCTGCACACTTGACAGTTTCTTTTCAGCCGCACCGCGACCTTTTCCAGACGGCAGGATACCTCCGGTGGCGTCCACCGCACTGTCATCGAGTTGGCTTGAGAGGTACGAGATGTGGATGCGACCGCCGCCACCTGCAGGAAAACACTCGGCGACTCCAGTCTTCGACACGGCATCTCGACAGAACGCGTCACCGCCTTTTGCTTGGATCTGGCCTGCGACCGAGAGCGCAGAGGCTTTCAAGAGCACGCTCCCGCCCGAACCACCGGAAACGCCGTCGATTGCATCGAGTCCATTCGCTGTGATCTTCGCGCCAGTCATCAAAACCAGATCTTTCGAAGCATAGATGCGGATGCGACCGCCGCCGCTGACGATCTGCTGCGAGGCGTTGCCAGCACTTGCGCTTCCCAGCAGCAGGCGAGCAGCCTGGACGCTCGACTCCAGACTGCTGGTTCCCGCTGACAGCGACATCTCCCGAGCCTGTGCCCAGAGATTAGCGAGGTTCCAGGACACGCTCACGTCGTTCAGCAGCTGCGAAAGCTCTTCCTTGGTGCTTGCGATCACGGGATCGACTGTCTTCGGTCGCACGTCGAAGAACCCGAGCGTCGATGTCAGCGCCGCTTCGTCGTCGCTACCTGCAACCACGCGCTGCCCGCCACTTCCCGCATTACTGGCTCCATACTTGTCGTTCCCAGTGAACAATCCGCGTCGGTTCCGATACACGCCGCTGTACGATGCAGTCACGCGCGCGTCCGACTCGATGCGCACAAACGACGCGTCCACACTGATGGATGTCGCGCGAAGCTGCGCCTGCCGCTGCAACACCAGCATCTTCCCGACACTGAGCTCCAGCAGGCAGTCGTCGCCGTCGACGCGCACGATCACACCAGGAGCGAGCACCAGGTCGCCCGCCAAGTTCCATCGGCAGCTCAGCGCATCATCGAGCCCTGCGGTCGCGTCACCGGCGCTCGAGCCGTCTTCGTTGCTGAATGTGATCGTGTCGTTCCCGCCACTGCCGCTGTTGCTACCACTGCCGATGCTGCTGCCGCTAGTGGCGCTGGCAATGCTGGTCGTCCCGCCGTTGATATCCGCAGTCGCAGCCTGCGCCGTCGACGTCTCTTCCTCCTTCTTGAGCCCGCACTGGAAGACGACCGACTCTGTGAACACGCAGGACGCCGTCGTCGCATGCTGCACGCAGTAGTTCATGAAGTCCGCACAGTGCGCGACGACGCCACCATCGCTACCACTCCCGCCGCCATTGCTGCCGCTTGACGCTCCGCCCGTCGCAGGCTGTGTCGTGGAGGTTGAAGTCGTGTCTTGCTCTGCCATTGCCGCAAGCGGGAGAGACATCGCTGCTGCCACTGCGGACAGTCGCACGAGACGCATGGAGGGCTTCTCGCAATCTTGTGTACTGTAGCAAGCAAGTGCACTCTCTCTCTCTCTCTCTCTCTCTCTTCTGCAGCCAAGTGGCAGGTCGCGTCTTGTCCCTCCTTCCACGAAGAGCGAATGGTTCGTTCTTCGTTCGCCGCTCAAATGCGTTTGAGCTTGCTTCTATCTCGTTAGAAGAACTCGTGCAGAAAAGAGCTGCTGCTGGGAATGAATGCTACGTGGTGTGGACCACCTTCCAGATCTCATTTTTAACTTTAGTGGGAGATTGTGCAAATGTCGCATCATGGATGTGTGTGGACCACACGCGAATATTGTTGCTCGAAGTGCAGCCATGTGATCCATTTGATGACGAGTGGACTGCCAACTGCGATGATGACACGCATGCTTTGAACTCGTTTGCTTCGTTGTCCCCAGCACAGTGCTGCTGGATGGGATCGCCTCAGTCAGCCCGCATTCTGGCAACTCGAGGTGAGACAGCAATGCTCAGTGGCGGACTGGACTCTAGTCCAGTCAGGTGCAATGCCAACAAGATCTTGACATCGCGCTGTTGCAGACAGCTCAAGAATCGCAATGTGGAAAGAACATCGCAATCAACGATTCACGCTTTTCTGACTTCCAAGTCAGCAACGCAAAATGGCAAGTTTGGGGCTGTGCGAACGCAGGACAGCGAGCTGTTCAGCTGAACGTGTCAGTGAATGAACACGAACCCAATTTCCACTTTCAGACGAAGCCAAAATCGCTGACACTGTTGCTGTTTGTTTTTCTTGGTTCTCGTAATGAGGAATGGTGGTGGGAAGCTGCTGTGCGTGGGGCTATTCGTTCTCGTTCTTATTTACATGATGCAGCACTCGCCCTCTCCTTCCTCTTCTTCCTCGGCGCTCGCCTTCTCGCTTGGGGGCGACGCACCAGTGCCAGCAGCACCAGCTGCGCTGCTCGCATTGCTCTCACTCTCCGCATTCTCGCGTCTCTTCTTGTAGTTCGACGCTTCTTTGCACGGACACGGCAGGCTCGTCGCGACACCAGCAAAGTAGCAGCGTCCGCAGTCATTGCAGTGCACATCACGGTGGTCACAGCAGCGCTTGCAGATATCGCAGTGGTTGCGCGGCGTCTTCTCGCTGTCCAGCAGCTTGTTCATGCACCAGGAAAAGTCGAATCTGCGCTGGCACGACGTACAAGAATAGCCCTGCACGCAGTCAATCACCTTGATCGCCTTGTTGCAGCACGGCACGTTCACGGCTTCCTGGAGTCGCACAACCATGTCGCGCGTCTTCGACACGTTGTGCATGAAGCAGCTGTCCTTGAGCAGCGCGTCAATGTCGGCGCCGGCTGCCTTCACCATCAAAAATGGGTTCTTGCACGACGTGCAGCGGCACGAGGCGCCGCACATACCACCTTCTTTCACGCACGCGCAGCGTCCATTGCGGCATCCGCCAGTGCAGCGGCACGACACGACGCGAGGAGTCGACGAGGCAGCAGCTGGAGTCACTGCGTGTGCGGTGCGCTGCTGCTGGAAGCTCGGCGCGCTCTTGTTGAGCAAGTCCACGCTCGATCGCGTCGGCTGTGCAAACTGGCTCTGGAGTGCGCGCGCGTCAGGTTTTGGCGCGATGTGCACCATGCGTTGCTGGCTCTGGTTGTGGTGGTTGTGGTGGTGGTGGTGGTGGAGATGGTTGTTCATCACTGGGTTCGGCATCGCTGGCGGGATGCACGAAAGCCCCTGGTTCAGCACGTTCCAGTAGTTTGGCATGGTCGACGACGGGGCGAACTGCATCGGAGCCGAGTTCACAGCGTGCGACGCAGCAGCAAGGAATGGGTTCTGCGCCGTAGCAGGCGGCGCGACACTGCTCATCATGCTGTGTTCCAGCTTTGGCGCCACAAAAGAGTGGGCATGAGTGTGGTGGTGGCTCTGCTTTAAAGCAGGTGCGTCGTCCATGTCCATGTCCATGCTCACGTCGTCCGGGTTCTTCACGCCGCCGAACTCCTCCAAGCCGCATCCGTCCATGTCCGCAGAGTTCGCGTCGTCGAGCGCCATCATGTCCATGTCCGTGTCGAAATCCGACTCCAAGAAGGAAATCAGATCCGGGTTCTCCATCAGCGGGTCGCCAAAGCTTTTGGACGCACCGACGTCCAGCGGCTCTTCGTCAATCTCCGCCATGATAGCCTCGAGCTCGTCTTGGACCGACACGACCGGCGCGAGCTGCACCTTGTCCACGTGGCCGCGACAGAGCGGGCACGAGCGGTTCATGCGGAACCAGCGCAGGAAACACTTGCTGTGGAATGTGTGGCCACAGAGCGAGATCTGCGCGTACGCGTTCGCGCTCAGACACACCGAGCACTCGCGGAACGAGTGCGGCAGACTCGGCACTTGCTTGGTGATCACCGTACACGCGCGCGCGATCTCGGCTTCGTGCAGATCCACACCGTCGACGCGGTTCGAAGCCGTCGCGTCCATCGAGCTCTCCCGCGGTCGCTTTCCTGGGAACACACCACCGCCGCAGTTGCTCTTGTCGTCTGGCATAGGATACACACTCCCGTTTGGTGCGCCGTAGCCCGCGCCGGCGTAGTACGCGTTCGCGCCTTTGAGCTGGTCCATGAAGAAGTTTTGCTGGTGTTGGTGCTGCGGCTTGATCACGTGCTGCTGCTGCTGACCCGCCGCCGCGAGGGACGTGATGGCCGCGGCAGACGGGTGCGCTGCCGCCGCCGCGCTGCCGCCATTCTCATAAATAAAGCGCAGACTCGAGTCGGCGCAGAACACGCTGCCGCCCTTGCTCCCCGTCTGGCCCCAGCCTTCCGCCACTACGCGCCTCTCGCTCGCCATCCTTCGTCCTGTTAATAGAGAGAGCAGAGATGATCGAGATGGTGAGAGCGCTTTTCGGCAGAAGCGAAAGTGAGAACGCGATGTGAAAACGCACACAAAGAGAGAGAAGGGAGAGTGCGTAAAATGACTCTAGGTTCGCTCTAGGTTCGAGACGAAGCTGTGTTTTCGTGGAATGTCCAGACGAGAATTTGACGTTTGAACCTAGCCCTACTGTCGTGAATCTCAGTTGGCTGTTCTCTACCCAGCAGCCCATCATCTGAAACGATTGCGAAAGAGATATACGGCCGCTTGGTTTGAATGCTGCTTTGAGCAGCATCGAGATTTCGGAGTCCATTGTGGCTGAGAAAAACCACTGAAAAGGCTCTTTTCTTGCTGCTTGGGCTGAGAACGAGAGAACTTCTTCAACCGCAGACAGGACCACCAACGCGTGCTCCAAACTGTGCAAATCGCGATGATTGACGACCGAAAGGATGCCAGAATCGCACTCGCATTTTGGCGATCTTCGATTGCTTGGAGTTTGGTTTGGCTTCTACAGTTGGTTGGCTGCGTCGCGTCGTGTTTCAGAGGGACGAGGTGCGGGGTTATTTTCCAGATGGGTGTGAGTGGATGGGTCAGCAAACAGACGGTTGTTCTCAGCAAGCTGTCGAGCCAACCTAGAAGCTCCTCGTTTGTCAAGGACCTCAGCACGCAGGCTGCCAGACGAAAGCTCGTGCTGCGCATGGTTGCTCTGACAGAGAAATGAGCGACGGCGTTCCCTTGTTTTGCCATTGCTGAACAGCAAAATGGGGTTTGAATGACGAGGTTCTCCGCAGCTGCGAGCTCAAAGAGTAAGCCCTGCAAACCCTGTTGTTGTTGACGCTGGAGCTCTAGCTTCCTCTCTAGGTTCGTATCAGATCAGTTTTGACTGGATTTGGTGGTGGATCAGAAATCTCCAGTATGTCTGAACATACAGGCTAGACGCTGTCACTAGCCAGGAAAATCTGATACTAGGGTCAATTGAAGCCTCGTCTGCTTCCTCGGATCGTAGACTTAGACTCGGTCCCACATGCTTCCGACCTCGTTTCTTTGCAGAAATCTGGAACCAACAAAAAGCCATTGCTTGCTTTCCTGGAGGCAAAGACACGATGTTGAAGCTCACATCGCTTGTGTTCGAAGTTGCCGTCCACCTGTGCACTCACCGCCAGCCACTCCAAACAAATCCATCTACACACTCAGAGAGAATAGCAAGCGCAACCACTGTTCACCTTTATTATCATCGAGATTTCGTCGTTCATGCTCCACCACCACGACACCTTCGTCTTGTTCTTCTCTCAACTCCAAACGAACCGCTGCTTTCTAGTTCTGAGATTTCAGCACGCGGAGGTCGTTCAAGAAACCGATCACCTCCTTCGAGAAAGTCGGGAGGTCCACTTGGCCGCTCCAGTGCAGAAACTCGCCATTCTGTCTCGATGCCGCTTCGTACTCTGGAGGCGACAGGATATCCTTGATGTACGCCGGCAGGAAGCTTTGGTAGAAAGATGCAAAGTCGACGGCGGCAACACGGTGCAGCAGCTGGATCACTTCGTCTTGCAGCAGGTTCATCTCCCCACGTGTGAGCAAGTTCATCAAGGTTGACAGGAAGCCCATGCGCAGCTCTGTCCGGAAACCACTGAACGAAAACAGCCCTTGCGTCTTGTCCACACGATCCAGCAGCGACAGAACTTGCGCACACAAGCGAGGAGACATGCTCGACCCTTCTCGGCTCAGGACACTAGCCACGCTCTGGAAGATTGAGAGGAAGTACGTGTGGGCAACCTCAGACGAGTATCCACGCTCGCGCTGTCCTTCCGCGTTGAACGTGGAGCTTGGCGACACGAAGAATCGGTAGTGCTTCTCCAGGAGTTGCTCAACGAGCGCGACAAAGTATCCCAGGATGACAGAGTCGCTCTCAGGGTGGGAGAAAATGGACTGTCGCAACAGGATACACAAGAGACACACAGTGAGGACGATGGCACTCGTGAACCACGACGCCTTTCAACATGCAGCACTGACCTCCTTCAGCGGACCGAAGCACAACTCCAGAATGTTTTGCAGAAACGATGCAAAGACTGACGTCGGCTCTTCGACAACGATCTTCAGAAGCTGCAGAAACCCACAGAGGACCATCAATCCCGAGTTGCCGCTGTTGTTCAATCTGTAAACATGTCACAAGGAATGTTAGTTCAAGAACCCACTCACGAAACTTGGCGTGAGTGCAGACTTTCCCCAAACTCACATGGCTGTCAGGCGGGAATCGCTGAAGATCTCGACGAACACTCGCATCAACTCCGCCACGCTCTCCTTCTGCATTTCTTTCCGAATCGACTTCAGCAACTGCGCGTACAACCGAATGATTTCGTTGGCAACCTTCAGAGCATTTCTCACTTGGGTCTGCGACTGGGCAGTGGCTCCGGACGACGCAGCTTTTCTGATTGCGCCAAAGTACGTTGTCATCAGCGACATCAACGAAGGGAATGTACCCTGATACGCCGAGAAGAACGCGTCTTTCGCCACCTTCGGCTTTGTTTCAACCGAGCGCGCGAGGCAGCGCACCAAATAGCAGTCGCGCTGGATTTGAGACACCATGGCGCGTTCGAGGATTCGGTTCTCGTTCTGCTGAAGCGTGAGCGCCGACTGTTCGATCGACTCTCGGATCGGAAAGATCAACTGCCCATAAGCCTCTCCCCACTTTTGCACCGACGCCTCGTTTGCGCTTGCTCCGCTGGTTCGAAGTGAGATAGCCGAGTTCAAAACGGAATTCGACATCGACGTGTACAGGTCTCCCTGAATCGCCAACGGCAAATGCAAACTGAACTGGTGAATGTTGTTTTCCAGCTGGGACATCGACGGAACTTGGACGAGATCGTTGTACGAAAGGACGAACCCGAGGTTCGCAAGCAGCTGCATCGAGTTCTGCATCACCACTTGAGGGGAAGGCACGATCGTTGTGTCCAACGTGTGGAGCAGCACCTGCAGCACGCTTTCCGTGGCGTTCAGAACCTCTTGGCGAGCGCCAGTCTGGATCACGAATGGGATACAACTCAAACAGAATCGGATCGAGGTCAACCCTTCGCACTGCAGATCCACGAATACGTCACCACGCGTTTGGAGACGTTGCTGCACCATGTACTCGGACAGCGTGATGAAGAGGTGAAGAATCTGCCAGCCCGCCATCTGGTTGTTCATGTCTTGACTTGTACTGTAGTACTGCGCACACACACTGGAAAGCACTGCGCAGTTGACTGTCAAGTCCCGAATCACACGTCGCTCTTGCTCCCAGGAGTCGGAGTGTGGAGCGTACGCAGGAGTCTCGTGCATGCGGAAGATCAAATTCTGGCATGTTTCCTGCACTCGTGGCACCAGGCGCTCCAGCAATGGTGGCGCGCAAGCTGGGAATGCTGCAATGCGCCGAATCAAGGCGATGCAATCGACGATGAACTGCTTTCTATCAGACAGCTCGACCACGCCGCTGACCTGAGAGACATTCCCGCTTGTTCTTGCAACACTCAGCTGCGCCAAGTCCTGAAGGGACCCTGTTCCGTACATGCTGTCGTTGCTTTCAAGATCGAACGATGACTGAACATCGGAATCGCCACCGTTCTCACCAGAAGATCCAGATTCGTCATCGTCGTCACCGAGCTCTTCTAACTGACTCAGGTTCGTGGAATAGTTGACTCGCTCAAGGAGATGGAACATGACCGCGACGAGCCCATTTTCGTAGACGTTGAGCACTTGACGAACTTGCTCGTTCGACGCTCCTTCGTTCATTTCAACTTCTTCGATGTAGCCGACGAACACCTCCCACACACTCAGACAGTTCATGAATCCCTCGACGTGCGGCTGCTTGGACGTGAGCGCGAGCACCAACTGCAGAAAGTTCGGCAACACAGCTTGATACTTGGGGTTTTCGAGTTTCTTCAGGTGCTGCGTGAGAAACACTTCCACGAACTCGCTCAGCTTGTCCAGGTACTCTTCTGTAGCACGGCCAATGACCTGGTCTTCCACAGTCTTCTGCAGCAGCGGGCACAAGCAACGCATGATCTGCTCGACGATGGCGTCAATAGCAGATGGGTTGAAGCGCTTGCTCATCACTTCCGTGAGGCATTGAAGCGCAGCGACGCTCGACATGCACATGTGCGTTTCAGCTCCTTGCGCATGGAAAACACGCTGCCAGTTCAAGCTCAATTCGAAAAGCAGTCCGATCCAAGCTTCGTTGAAGAGCTCCGCCACTGGTGCCCAGAGAATCACGTGGTTCAGCGTATCCAAGGCGACTTGGGCGACGCGATCTTGCTCGACGACATTCTCTGTTTGCTGCTGCAGGTTGTGGTTGCAGCCTCGAAGGATGTTCGACAGCAGTGTGAGCAGACTTGGCAGTTGAGAGGTGAGCTGTGCTTTCGCGTGCTGCTTAACGGACGCAAACGCAAGCGCATCTTCTCGTCCGAACTCTTCCACAACCACACATAGCAGCTCGAGTCCGCTCTGTCTCGTGCTTGCTTCGATCACCAGCGCTTCCACTTGACTCATGAACTCGGGCCACGCTGCCTGTCCATTTGCATCACCGACTCGCCACTCGATGCGCGCAATGTCCGCAATCACTTTCCGCAACTTGCGCACCACAAAGGCGCTCTGGGACGAGGTTGCCGCCGAGTGCGCCATGAGGTACTCCCACACAAACTGGCGGAAGTGCTGCTGCTCGTGCTGCTGCAGCTGGCTCCACTTCTTCGCGACGTACTCCTCCATCGTCGTCGCCGCGAACCAGAGCGCGTACTCGTTGCTGGACGTGCTCAAGAGCTGGTAGAGCACGGGCAGACACGCGTGCGGCGCGTCCTTGAGCTGCGTGAGCTGCTGCTCCAGGTGCGTCTTCTCCTGCGCGGGCGTGTTCGGGTCCAGCAGCCGGCTGAGCGCGGCCTCCACCTCTGCGATCATGCTCGCGTGCTGCGCACCACTGCCTGTCGTCGCCATCTTGTTCTTTCCTGCTGTCTCTGCCTTCGTGTGGAAATCCGATACTAAAACCAAAAAGGTGTCCCGAACAAAGATGCTGCACACATTCACACACATTCACACACATTTGCACTGATGATGCACGATGTCGTCTGAAGGTCGCAGGAACGAGGTGAAGTGCTTCTCATTGTTGTTGGTATCCAGGTAGAGAGGTGATTGTGGCTCTAAAGCGTAGCAAATCAGGTGCACTCAGTAATGCACCATGCACATTTAGGGAGTGCACTGTACATGTGGCGGTGACACGAAGGTTGCTGGTGCAGAACTCGCAATAGGTTGAACACCATTTCCAAATTCGCCAAAACCAAAAAAGCGTGATGACGACAATGCTTCCGCACTCGTATGCGAGCGATGCTGCCACCACAAGACCAGACGCATGGCGGTGGCTGCTGTTCGCGCAGCAGCAGGAAGCCGACGCGTTCACGCTCACTGTCGTAGCGCACAGCAGTAGCGGTGTGGAAGGCGACGCGCAAGAGACTCGAGCTGGAACGGGTGGCAAGCAAGCTCTGTATGAGCTCCAGCTGGACGAGCAGGGACTGCGCGGACATGTAAGGTTTCCTATGTATCAACGCTGCGCTTAGCTGTGTTTGCTACATTGGAGTGCTGATGTGTGTGTTGTGCGTTTATGTGTGGAAACAGACCGAGGAGCTGGGCATCGAGGTCGACGTGAACGCGTTCGTGGAGCTCTTCAGAGTGAGTGGCTGATTGCTTCATGTGGACGTGAAACACATTTGCTAACTTCCTTACGAATGTGCGACCCATTGCCGCAGAAAACACTGGAGAGTCGCGCTTGTGTGGACGTTGTTATCAATCAGGAAGAGGACCAAGCGCCTGGAAAAGTGAGCTTGCTGCTCACGTACAAGTTCAGCGAGACGATCTCCCGCAAAGGCTGCTTTGATCTGCCTCTGGTAGCCGCCGACATCCCCGAGCAAGTGGTGAATCTGCTGACAGATCTCCACGCGACGCCTACTGTGCCAGTGCTGACGGAATCGCAGAAGCGCCAGCGTGAAGCAATCGCAGCCGCAAACGCTGCAACAAGCAGCACTGCGAGTTCGACTGCGAGAAGCGTGTCGTCATCAGCTTTTTCGTTTGCCTCTACAAGCGGCGCGTTGAGCCAAGACCAGGGCGAGGTATCCCAGGGCAACAGCAACGAAGAGGCAAGCGCGAACGCTTCAGCAACCTCGCAGGTTCTGAAGCGACGCCATGTCCCTTCCGGCACAATGTGCGTTTGGCTTTCTGCTTTTTCGGTTTGCTTTTCACAGTTCATTTTGACCATTTGGGGAAATGGACTAAACTGACGGAAAACGGACTAAATCGCGACTCATGTGTGTGTGAATGTGCAGCAGGAGAAAGGGTCCGAAAGGTGCAAAGCTCGCAAAGAACTGATTTTTAATGATACAGCGGAATGCCGCGCATCAAGATTCGAGCAGAGCCATTGCAGTCGACACAGAGAGAAAAGGCTCCAGCGTGCATCCACTTTCTGAAGATCGGCACTTCTGCTTTTGTCCACTTGACGCGCTGTCCCACTTCCCACACGGCCTTGCGGCGCTTGCCGTTGCGCGTGACGCAGCCTTCGCCGTGCCGAAGCCCTCGTTGCCAGTGTCCTTCGTAGATCTCGCCAGTTGCCAGCACCACCTCCTTGCCGTATCCATGACAGAGCCCGTCGAGCCACGTCCCGTCGTAAAAGCTCCCGTCAGCGCGCGTGTACTTACCCTCGCCGTGCATTCGTCCGTCTTTCCAGCCACCGTCGTAGACCGAGGACGACGACGACGAGCTGCCACTAGCAGAAGCAATGCCCATGGACAAGACCGCTTTCAGATCAGGGTTCCCAGAGGCATGCTTTCCCTTTGAAGCGGTATTTGCAAACTCCATGCGACCCTGGCCGTGCTTCTTGCCGTTTTGGAACTCGTCGTCGTATTTGCTGTTGCTGGTGCCTCGGAAGAGCGAGCCCTTGCCGTGGAAGACGTCTTTTTGGTACTCGCTCTCATAGCGATCGCCGCTCGCGAGCCACTTCTCCTTGCCGGCGCCATGCTTCTCGCTGCGCCGCCACTCGCCATCGTAGACGCGATTGCCGCGCTCGCTCGTGAACACGCCGCGACCGTGGCGGAACCCCTGGACGAACGCGCCTTCGTACCTGTCGCCGTTGGCGAACACGAGCACACCATTGCCCTGGCGCACACCGTCCACCAGATCCCCTGTGTACGTTCCGCGCATTGGATCGAGTTGATCTGAGTGTGTGCGTCTATGAAGCGGCTCCTGCGTTCAACAGCCGCGTGGCTATGAGTAGGTGAATGAACCGCTACCATTGAGTGACATGGCGCTTTGGGAAAGAGTTTCGAGCTTGTTATGGTGTGCAGCCGTCGCATGCAGGAGAGAGATCCTGTCAAGAGATGATCGGGAGGTCGCAGAGTAATGGATCGATCCAGCTAAAGGAAATGCCGCGCGCGCTGCGGACTGTAGCAACGAAGAGCACCACCATGAGTGCAGTAATGCTCGTCTCTGAAGGCAGAACTTGTGTCAGCAGCTCACAAAATAGAGGCAGACACATGAGGATTGTGATCATTCTTAAGAACAAAACTCTTTCGCTCATCCCTCTCTCATTGGTCTAAAACAGGGATCTAACGGTCTCTGATTGACCATAATTCGATTTTTGGACTGCTGCACAAGCACAGTCAAAACGTATTAGTACGCGCACGACATGCAGAGAACAGACAGGTTTGCGAGAGAACAAGCACCCCTCCTAATCACTCGCTCACTCGCTCACACATGACACCGCCACCCAGAAGAGCAGCAGTCGAAAAGCACCTCCAGCGCTACTCGCCCCCTCCCCCTCATCACTATCAGCACCAGCACCACGCGACGTCGTCCTTCTTCGACGCGTCGTCAGCAGTAATGTCGCCGTCGTTCTATCGACCGGTGGTGGATGGAGCAGTCGACGCGATCGACGAGAACCTGCTGCTAGCGGAGACCGAGGAGCTGCTCGCGGCGCTGGACGCCACGGCGTTCATCTCGTCGCCCATGTCCACAGAGGAGGAAGAGGAAGAGGAGGAAGAGGGTGAGTACGACGACGAGAGTCTGTCCGGCGAGGGCTCCGAGCCGCTCAGGTTCAAGGGCGAGCTCGAGAGCAAGGGGGAGGAGAAGCAACCCAGCACACCAGACGCGTCGTCAAGAGCAGCAACAGCGACAGCAACCCGGAAGAACGCGACGACGACGACGACGACGGCGATGACGACGACGCTCGCTTTGAAGACCGCCAAGGCGGTCACCGTACCCCCGAGAGCCGGCGGTGGTACGGGCAAGAAGCGCATTCGCTCGCGCGACCGCACCAAGGACGAGCTGATCGAGCTGCGACGGAGCGTGGTTGATATGGAGAAGCACCTGGTCGCGTTGCGTCGGAACACGACGGTCTTGGGCAAAGGCAGGGAGGCAGTCGCGAAGACCTGGGAGCACATTGCCAAGCGCCAGCTGCGCGACCGACAGCGCGCCGAGGCGGAGAACCAGAACCTCAAGGCGATGCTGCTTGGCCAGCTCAGCCTCGCGGGACGCTTTGACCAGACGTCGAACAAGCGGCAGCTCGTGGCGCTCCCTGATGTCGACGCTGCCCTTCCGCCGTCCCTGTTCGAGACCCAGACCAAGCGCGCACGCATTGTGAGCGACAGCAGCGACACAATGGAAGAGCTCATTGGGGATCTCGACAGGTTGTTTGGCAACACGGCGGCCATGTTTGAAGAGTGCGGGATCGATCAGTGGCGGCACGAGACCAAGTCCTACGCGGAGACAAAGACGAAGGTTGATCCCGACACGGGCGAGGAGAGCTCGTACATTGAGCTCGTGGACATGCGCATGATCCCGTTCCACGTCCAGGCGGTTGGCAACTACCTGTGGGAGTCCATGAAGAGCTGGCACCACAAGAACAGCGCGTTCGCGTACCCTTGTCGAGATCGCCCAGAGGACACCTTTGCAGTCAGCTACCGAGTCAAGACGAACGGGGAGGAAGACAAGTACTCGGCCACGTTCAAGCTCGTGAAGCGGCGCTACATCAAGGACAACGAGCTCGTCGTGGTCTGGAGGTCTCGCTCGGACGGCGAGAGCGACCTCTCGGGGTACTACACGGACGAGATGGGGTGGGTAGCGGTCAGCCACGTGCCGCCCATGGACGACACGACACCGCCCACGACAGCGCTGCGCGCGTGCATGCACATCCACCCACGGAAAACAAGAAACGTACCACTAGCCATCGATGCCGAGATCATTGGCGATGATGCAGGGGTTTCCATCGACGAGAGCAGCAAAGGCAGCAATGAACAGATCCTGGCGAATCTGGTCCTGGGCAGCTTTGAAGACGACGTGAACTCGATCAACCAGACGATGGAGAATCTGTTGCTGGAAGACGCACGAGGCGCGCTCGACCAGCGGCAGATTGACAAAGTGGAGAGCGGGATGGTCAAGACCACGCGCATACAGTTTGTTGAGTCGCCGTCGCCCTCTTCGTCTCCTGCGCCGTCTTCTTCCTCGCAGGAGTGATGATGTGGATGGTGTGGAGTTTGAAACAGCCAACGAACGCAGCCCAAGTGATGATCTCTGTGATTAAGAAAATCAAGTGTGCTATCGAAAGTTCTGTCAACGAAAACAATGTCGAGCCACCGTGCAATACATCCGTCATGAAAGTCCGCACCCCGTTTCGATAAAGATGCATCCTCATTCACACAATATACTGAAAGTAGGCTTCCTGCCTCGACACTTGCTTCGAATCCGTAAAATGTCCAGGCACAATGATAGACTAGCGAACTTGGACCATCGAGCCGTCAAACAACACCCGTTGCTCTGGTGTCTGGTGGAAAGGCGCAGACAATATGAACTGACTGCTCGTCCTTGCGCACGTCCTCCAGCAGTTTGTTGTCGGTGTTCTGGTTGATGAACACCACGTCTTCCTCGAACGCGCACATCATGAGGTTCACCAGGCGGTTCAGCTTTGCGTGGCTCACTTGATCTGCTCCCATTGGGATCACGTGCATGCACGACTTGGTCGCCGCGAACGGGGATGTGACGAGGTCGTGTGCTAAGCTGGTTTCGTTGATCACGACCCACCGCACCTCAGTTGTCGACACTCCCGCGAGCTCCTTCTCGCCGTCAGACTGAGACGCATACACGATCACGAACCGGTCGGCTTCCACGTAGCGCCGCACCACGAGCTTGAAGTCCACACTCTCGTTCTCCCCAAACGCCTTGTGGGTCAAGCGGTAGTTGACC